>JAKWJD010001756.1:36451186-36651186 GCA_027705065.1 Solanum peruvianum | reverse complement strand
AAAATTCTACTAAATTTTTTAAAGAAGATACTTTTAGCAACTTCTCAACTGAAAAGAATAATAAAATACTGTTTTTGCTTTTCTTAAGAAAGCAATTTTATAGATTCAAATTTCTAAAAAAGATTATATATTTTTTTCAAATAAAGGTATTTTTTTTTTCTATCAAAATAACCGTATGGTTAGAGATAATTTCTCATAAATGTAAAAGTTTATCTTTAATTCAAATCCTTTAACTTCCTCATCTGCCTAAGTCGGGTAAAACATGAGTCCGGAGTCTAAAGGGTTATAAAATGTTAATAAAAATCCAAAATGGTATATGAATATTTATTTTAACCGAAAGGGTAAAATTGCTGTAAGAGCAGTGACTTCGCTTGCCGGGAAAAAATAAAATCGCTCCTTGACAGCGATTTCTAAAATATTTTTTAGTGATTTTTTAATAAATCGCTCCCTAAGGAGCGATTTTTAATTTTTTATTTGAAATTAAAAAAAAAATTAGGAGCAAATCGCTGCTGCAAGTCTCCATTTTCTTTTATATTTTTTTAGAAAAAATTTAATTGCTACTTATTTTAAAAAATTATTTTGGAATAAGTAGTAGAAAATTTTAAATTAAAATTTCTTCAGAAAATTTAAAATTTAATTTTAAAAATTGTAAAAAAAAATTGATTGGAAAAAATAATTAAAAAATTGGAGACAAATCGCTGCCCCTGCAGCGATTTGCTCTTATTTTTTTTAATAAATAATTTAAAAAGTTAACAAAATCGCGACAGCGATTTATTTATTAAAATTTATTTTGGAAATCGTTGTTAGGGCAGCGATTTTACTTTTTTTCGGCGAGCGAAATCGCTGCCCTTTCAGCGATATTGCCCTTTTGGTTAAAAATATTCATATACCGTTTTGGAATTTTTATTAACATTTTATTACCCTTTAAGCTTCGGACTCAGTAAAATATTATCTAGTGTAAAAACATTGACGTGAATTCAAGATTTTTTCGTAATATTAGATATTTATAATAATATTTTTTAGAATTGATATAATATATAATCAGTTCATACATATATTATAAGAATGTTAAATGGTGCTTTAAAATAATTTAGATAACGTTTTAAACAGTTAGATGCGTTGAAATTAATAGTGAAAATTGATATATGGTCGTCTTTGTTAGAAAATGTTTTAATCCTAACAGGAGATTTTTCTACAAAAATTTATATTTAGTTAGATTCTAATAAAATATCAAATATCAGAGAATAAAAAAAAAATTGAAGTAGAAATGTCGACATTAGTTGTTCTATCTTCGAACTTAATCAACATCAACTATTTGAATATGGGGTCCTCATGGTTAGTTTAATCCCATTATCTTCAAATATATATTGTAATTATTAAGTCCATTAAATGGGCCCTATCTTTTAAAGAGTCTGTTAACTACTACTCTATAACACTAGATCATGCATAATATAGTGAAGAGCTAAAAAGTTTCTTCGAAATTTATATTTCCCCTTTTTATTACAAAATTGAACTAAAAGAAATTAATAAATTATGTTACTCTTTGCTAGAAGCATCATTACCTGCTTTGATATTGTTTAATTTGTTACGATCTTAATTTGGACAAGAAAGCCTTTTTTTTTCTTTCTTTCTTGTCAGTAAATTTAATCGTTTCTTTTAATGTCAAATGTTTTCTTTCAAAGTTAATTTTGAATTCCTAAGAAATAATAGTGCAATATCAATAACATATTTAGTGTTATCCTATAAACTGTGATTTAGAGAAGGTTAGATATACATAGATCTTATCCTTACCTTGGAAGTAAATGGATTGTTTTTGATACGCCCTCTACTAGAAAGAACAGTTCAGAGCAAAACGAAAATTAATAAAAAAAAATACTATAAAAAGCATGACAAATCATTCTCGAGTAATTACACAAAATATACATAATGGATGTACAAAAAATAGCAAATAGTAACAAAAATCGAAGGACTATAAGAGAAATGCTACTCCATATAACTATTAGCAAGACAATGCTTGCCACTCCACTTTCTACCTTAATTTGTCTCCTCCAATCTTTTGATTTACGGACATCTCCTCTTTAAGATAAAATTTTATCATGTACTCAATAAAATTAAATTATATCATGTCTTATCTAATTAACTCGATTTCTCCAATACTGCTTCAACCTACACCCCTACCTCTTTTAAAGTCACCCATAATCAGTCTCTCACACCTACACATTAAGACATCTATACATATCCTCCTAATTAAGGTCTAACAAACTCAAAATTATTGAACAAATGAATACATATCAATCAATAATGAGAAAACTGATACTAATCAATGCAAGTAATCTTAATTATAATAATGATTCGTGATAATGAGCACACTAGTTAAGTAAACTAAAAATGTGCAAGTAATGTAGTTTGTAAATAGTAATGATGATGAGTAAATTTTGAGTTGTTAGGTACTTAATTAAAGATAAACATGATTATGCTTCTAAGAGGGATAATGAATTATGACTAATTTTGTAGGGTTTTTGACCTACACTACACATGTTGTTGACGCCCACCACAGAGAAACGATTTTCTCACTTTTGTGATTAGTTAGCTTTTTGTGGTAACCATTGACTAATAAAGCATCTTAAGGCTCCTAATTATACTTGCATTTTTCTCTATAATTAAGTTAATTAATAAGACAATTAAGAATAGTTAACTTTATTTAATTCATCATTTGACCAAACAAACAAATTGTTTTCTCAAATGAGAAGACTGATCAGCATTATTGATTATGACTTAAAAGTTAAATGCTTTCCTTTCTCCTTTGGTCCCATGAATGATCACAAACTTAACCTGATTATATTTAGTAGCGAAATCGACATTACATGGCATAATTTGTCTTTTAAATGGGTTGATCTTTAATTTTTGTCTCGAGAAATTGAACTTATATCTAGCGGAACTTAAATATTTAAAGGCGCGAAGCATAACTTATGGAATATGATGGGCCAAAAATGCAATGACCCCAAAATTTAGTAGGAAAAAATGACACAAATTTCACCTTTAAGTTTTCTTATTACCATTATCCCCCATTAGTTTTACGAATTCCAAAAATCCCTCATTTTCACGAATCATTAATGTATCAGCGCATCAAATTGATGTATCTCGCGCACCAAATTAATGTATCTCGCGCATCAAATTAATGTATCTCACGTAATAGATTAATGTATCTCGCGCATCAGATTGATGTATCTCACGTAGTAGATTAATGTATCTCACGCATCAAATTAATGTATCTTACGTAATAGATTAATGTATCTCGCGCATCAGATTGATGTATCTCACGTAGTAGATTAATGTATCTCGCGCATCAGATTGATGTATCTCACGTAGTAGATTAATGTAACTCGCGCATCAAATTAGTGCATCATGTATAAAATGTAAATCAAATTTGTGGTATCTCGCGTAACAGATTAATGTATCTCGCACATCAGATTAGTGTATCATGTATAAAATGTAAATCAAATTAGTGTATCATGTATAAAATGTAATGTATCTTACTTAATGATTAGTGTATATCACGCATCAGATTAATGTATCAACGCTTATTTATTGTATCAGTTTCAGGAATTTCTGTAACTATAAACTTATATGAGACAAATAATAATTTTACCTTAAAAGTATGTGATTTCTGCCTTTGCCCAATTTAATACTATTGCAATTGGATCTCACTCAAGTCTTGGGCATATTCAACTTGAAAGTTTAAAGGTCCAGCAACTATTATATGATTAATATGTGAATAGTACTAGCATACAGACTAACACATTGGCTTTCACTTCTTGAGTCATGCAGACGGCCCAAATTAACTGAAGCATTAAATGGACTAGTTTGGAATAATATACTCAAAGGAAAAACAGTCTAATTAGATAAATATCCCTATTATATTTACTAATTTCTTCTTATATTCCGAATAGTTACATATTATCTCACTAGCTAATAAATTCTTATCATATTTCAAGTCAATTATATCTAGATCATAAGGTATTGCTATTAAACATATTAAAATAGAAAAAGAGGCGAACGAGATCCATATATACATATGTATCATTCTCGGATGCATGTGAATCACACTAGATACATGTATATGAGTTACTGCAAATCATTCTTAAATAGATATGAATCACGCTAGATACATATATTTTGATTTATCATATACGAGGAGAGAGGCGAGTGAGAGAGTCAGATACCTGAAAATCCATTTGAATATAGTGTATTTAGAGTAAATCATATTAATTTTGATCCTATGTATTCAAGATATATATATATATATATATACATATTCAAAATCTAATAAGATTTGTAATATTACGACTAGCATAAATTTAAGTCTCATAACCTAGTAGAATTTCGATAAGTTACGAATTGATTCCCTAATAATAAAATTGTCTAGTCTAATCTAATTTAGTAGATACCAAAATTCACTCAAATATATTTAAGGAAAAATTACATAAAGAAAATAAAGATGTGATATATTTACTATACATAACTATAATTGTTTTAAAAAAATTAGGGAAAATGCACAAGTACCCCTCAACCTATGCCCGAAATCTCAGAAACACACTTATACTATACTAAGGTTCTATTACCCGCCTGAACTTATTTTATAAGAAATTTTCTGCCCTTTTAAGCCTACGTGACACTACCTTGAAAAAAAATCAACCAACGTTGGAACTCCAAGATAGTGCCACGTAGGCCAACAAGGGGTAGAAAATTATTAATAAAATAAGTTCAGGGGGTAATAGGTTCAGGGGGTACTTGTGCATTATCCCTAAAAATTATGATTCATAGCTATAGTTAAGATGTTATAGAAAATTTATCTCCCTCCATTGCCTCTCTCCTATCTCTATGCACTCTCACTCATCTCTCTCTTGCTCATTTCTCTGTCTTCTTCACCTCTTCCTCTCTCTACAATATAAATACAAATGGTAACAATCAACTATATAAATATAAATGATTATACATAAACAGAATACATAAGGCAACGTATGAAATGCAATTTGTTATCAATTATAACAACAATGTAATTGTATTTATTGATACAAACTATACAAATTCTATTTGTTAATATACTTGATACAATTGATTTGCATCAATGAATTAAATACAATAGCTTTTCCCATAATTTTATTCATGATACAGATGAATTGTATCAATTATGTGTACTAGTGATACAATTATTAGCCAGATCTCACCTCTCTTCTCCTTCTCCCAATCTCGCTCGCCTCTCTCCTCCCTCTTTCAATCTCGTTCGCCTGTAGGTCTCCTTCTTCTAACATGTATCTATGTATCGTAATTAAGCAAAATATACCTAGAAAGACTAATTATATTTTGAGTTTTAACTGTTTTTGAAATTTTCTCTATATTTAACAACTAATCAAATGAATTGAAAAATGCATCTCTAGTCCTTTCTAATTCTGTAGTACTAGTACTAAATATATACTAGTATCGTGCCAAGAAAGGTCAATTAGCGCATTGTAGAGCATAGTGCAATTGTGTATAAATGCTGTTAGGAGCAAGAGCCGTCAATATAGGTTAGGTCTGTTGAGTTGGCCTGGCTTAATCCGGATTTTAATTGGGTTGGACTAGAATATTTGAGAAAAATTTTTTTTAGCCCGATCTGAATAAGTCTGCTGATTTGTGGGCTTGAAAAATATTGTTGGAGCCGGCCCGTGGGCTAATAAAAATTAATTAAAATTAATGAGAGTTCAAACTCAAAAACAATTAAGTTAATATTTCTATTTAGATATTTATACTTTACTTCAAAAAAAAAACTTAATAAATATTATAAAGATAATTTTATTTGTAGATTTGATTAAAAAGTAGTAATATTAATATCAAATAATATTATTTTGTCGATATTTATGATAATATTTTTAAATTTTAATTTTAATTTAATAATTTTAAAATTTATATAATTTTTTTAAAAGATGGCTAACCCGGTAAGCCTATAGCTCACGTACTTGTGGGTTGGGCCGAACATTTTCTGACCCACACAAAAAATGGGCGAGCCCGGCCTGGCCCGTAAAATGTTGAAACATATATGGATTAGCCCAGATGGGTGGACTAGCCATATTGACAGCTGGGTTAGCCCAGATCGGATGGACTAGCCCATATTGACAGTTGTAATTAGGAGTCGAATGAGAGTACATAATACGAGTTTGGCTGAATCTAATATATTTAGTCCAAAAAAATTCACTGAACATATATAAACTAATAATTTCAAATTTAATTACTTGATAAAAATAAAATTTTGAAGTTATATACATTAAATTATTGACTGGCAGGGTTGCACCATTCTCTAATTGCAATGAGAAAACCACATGGGTTGAGTTAAATCCCAGTGGAGGCACATGTGCCTCTGTCCACACATTTACCTACTCTCTAATTCAATTTTCAGGTAGGGTTTAGTAAATATAGTAGGGTCCAAAACCATGTGACCCAATCAAATTTCACTAATTTAAAAACGGATCAAGAATGTGAATAAGAGCTAGGAGTACCATACCCAAAGTGTGCATACATGACATGTTTTAGGAAATATACGTGAAGACGAGAATTTAAAGGCTTCTTTAAGATTTTATTTTGATAATTTTTTAAAAAAAGTTAATTTTTAACGTTAAGTTAGTCTCAGAACATGATTTGACACTTGATTCTCCTTTCACTCGTTATGTTTGAAGGATTCTTCGACGATTTCTTTCTTTGTTAATACTCTCCATCAAAACATGTGATATTTCTCACGTAACATAATCCCAATTAAAATCTAGATTAATAAACCAAATATCGAATGTCATATGAAAATTCAAAAATAAATAAATTACAAGTTGATATTCTCAAAATTATTTATCTATACCAATCTAAGATAGCACCAAACATAAATATGTTTGCGTTGTGTATTATTACGATGTATATTTATTTTCATTGCGTGGTATTTATATTAGGAAAGTAAGGACAGGTAGAGTAGTAATAATTTTGCAATCATCTAAAATAAAAACTAGGGATTCAAATAAGACAAAATGATTTTAAAGTTATATTTATATGATAGTGAGAAACGTCATTATCAATTTTCATATTAGAAAAATGTGAACTGTCTAATAAATTAGAGATGGATGGTGCAAATTGAGTTGGGCGATTAATTCAAAAACTAGTTGTAAAATGCAGCACTTCACATGTGAGAGCATAGAAGGCTAAAGCATCCAAATTTCCAAAGCAATAATTATTTCTCTCATGAGTGAATCATGTGAAGTTAATAGCCATAACCATCACAATGGATGTCTTGTACAATAAGAGTTATTTATTATATTATTTTGAAATATTTAATATTTTCTTTATTTTTATCTATTTATTTATATTTTCTTTTATATCTATTTATATTTACTTGTTCATTTTAATAAATTAAGAAAGAATAATAATTTTTTTCTAATATGTCCTTATTTAATTTTAGAAAGTTTCTAGTACTACTAAGTTATAATGCATGTTTTTTAAAGAGAAAATTGTATAAAATAGCAAACTAATAACCTAAATTAAATAGAATAGCTAGGGTTTGATTTAATTGTGCTCCATAGCAAACATTATCTAAAATTTGCCAGCGTCTCTCTCCCAGGACTCTCGCTCGCCACTCTCCATTCTCGCTCGCCTCTCTCGCTTTATACACAGAAGTGAATAATTCTGTTTCTGTTTTGTATAAAGCGAGAGAAAATTGTATATACACATGCAAAAATGTATATCTTCGTGTTATACACTTAATTATACAATTTACAAACATTTTACTTCAAAAATTGCAGAGAAAAAGGCCAACAAATTATACAATTGCAAATTATACAATTACAGTGAAATACAATTTTCTCTAGCTTTATACAACAGAAGTGTATATATTGTGTTTCTGTTTTTGTATAAAGCGAGAAAAACATATATCTTCTTGCTATACACTTATAATTATGCAATATACATACATTTTAATTCGATTCAACTATATGCAAAGCAAATATACAATTGCAGCGAAATAGGCCAGCGAATTATACAATTTAGGCCAGCGAATTATACACTTGTATATGTATAGCGAATGATACAGTTTTGATGTTTGCTATGGAGCGCAATTATGCAAAGTTTGCTATATTATACAAATATGAATTTTTTGTTTGCTATATGTGAAAGTTGTCCTTTTTTAAAACCAGAAAATATATTTATTATAATTGGGGAGTTGCATAATCTTTTAAGTTAAACGGTAAAATTGTAGTTAACATATGATAATAATTGGTGTCTTAATATATATGTCACTTCTAAAGTAGATACTTATTTATTTTATAAAATTAATAAATTATTTTTTATGTAGTTTCTAATTTATTTTTATCATTAATTAAGTCATTTTCCTATATTATTTTTCAAAATATTATATTTAAAAGGTGATATAATAAAATTATTCAGATATTTATAATTTATTAAAAATGTGTAAAGTTAATAATGGACAAATATTATTGGACAAAGTGAGTATCTAGCGCGCGCGCGCACACACAGACACACAGACACACACGCATATATATATATATATATATATATATATATATATATTTTGTTTCGATTTATTTGGTCTCAAATAAATATTTTCTTTTACTTCGATTTGTTTGGTCTCATTTCGATTTGACATATTTTTTTTAAAAAAAAATTGTAAGCCAAACTAAAAATATGTAGAATACACTAAAATATTTTTTAATTTTATAATCTTAAACATATCATTTGAAAAATTAAAATAATAATAATAAAAATTCTAAAAAATAAGTAATTAAGACAAAAAAGAATTAGTAAACTAGCAAGAATAGAGTATCTTCCTTTTGGACATACCTACTCCTTTTCTTTTTTAAATTAATAAAGATAAATAGCACTGGTGCTGAGAGTCGTAGTGAATGATAAGTATTTATTCAATTCTTAATTAGAAAATTCGTATTCGAATTCCCTTACCAAAGAGTCATCTTTATTAAAAATATTACTTTTTTGATATAAAATTTTAAACATAAATCTAAAATTTAATCATATTTCAATATAAATATCAGATTGAATAGAATATTTTATTTTATAGAAAAATAGTACTTGTAAAGGATATATGCTTTCTAGTTGACTTTGGTATAGTCGAGGCAAGAAGGTCAAAAGATAAATGGTTCGATCGGACATATATAATCTGTCCAACTCAAGATATATTAGAATAATAACACTCCACATTTTTATCACAAAGTATTTATCCACATGGGACATGATTTATTTCAGCTCAGTGTAACATGACTATACTAATTTATATATTATTTAATAGTATATATAATAGTACGGTGGAACACTCCATCAAATATACTTTAACCCCATACGATATTTGGTGGGGTCATAGGAAAAGGATTATTCTAATTCAAATCCTACTTATTCGGATAAATCATAAGTATTTAGATTATGATCAAAAAATTTAAAAATAAAATCTTAATTAAATTAATATTTTATTATGTTGAACTAATTTTATATTTATTTTATACAGTTTTTGATTGATGTCACATAACGTAACTTTACATAGTTAATTAGACGTGCAAAAAACATTTGAATTACTATTTTTTGACAAGAGGCATATAAAAGTCAAAATAGCCCAATAAAAATAATTAAGCTAAACTTTATTGTACGTAATATGGAAAAATGACACAAATCTCACCTTTAAGTTCTTTTGGTAGCATTGTTTCCTATTAATTCTATAAAACTTCAAAATATCTCATTTTCACGCATCGAATTAATGTATCAGCACACAAATTAATGTATCTCGCGCATTAGATTAGTGTATCATGTATAAAATGTATATCATATTAGTGTATCATGTATAAAATGTAATGTATCTTACTTAACGATTAATATCTCTCACGCATCAGATTAATGCATCAACAATTATATTATTGCATCAATTTGAGGAATTTCTATAATTATAAACTTATAAGGACAAATAGTAATTTTACCTTAAATGTATGTGATTTCTGTCATTTACTTTTTTTTTTTTTACCTATCATATTAAGTTGACATAAAATAATACACGAAACCCTTCATAACCAGTTAGTTGATTAGGAATATAAGATACTCCCTCCGTTTCAAAAAGGATGTCTTAATTTGACTTGAAACGAAGTTTAAGAAAAGAAAGAAGACTTTTTAATCTTGTGGTTCTAAATTAAAGTTATGTCAACTATACCAAAATGCCCTTTAATTTTGTGGCCTTAAACATGTGACGTGAAAAATTAAAGTTAAAGTGTTGTCAAAAAAGAAAAAAAGATCATTCTTTTTTAAACTGACTAAAAAGGAAATAAGGATATTCATTTTGAAACGGGGGGAGTATTACTTTATGCCCGTTAAATAACCTCGAGATGTAGCTCATATACAAAACAAGAGCAACCAATGTAAAATAAAATAAAATTTTGTATTCAAAGAGATATAAAATTCCCTAACTTAGTACAATCATTGAAATCTATAAAACGAAATTTAAAAAGGATACAACTTAGTCATATGATAAAACCACTCTAGATTAAGTCTTGATTGAGCTATATATAGTCTAAATATAATAATAATGGCTAAAATATACATGACTTGTTAAAATCGCCACATCAAATAAAACAATCAATGGGGAAATCAATCAAAAACATACAATTTTTTCAAAATTATTCCATCAAAAGAATCAACCAAAAAAAAAAAACTTCTAGAAAAGTTGTGGAGTTTCATCAAAAGATATCAAGGTAGTCAAGTCATTTTTTGGTTGAATATTGAGTGTATTTTCATCAAGCAACCAATTCTCTAAGATAATAGATAGTGGCACTTCAACATCATGTTCATTTTCTTCCTTCTTTATTTCAATTTTAATAGCCTCAGGAGTTGTTGTTTGAGACAACTCATCTGAACTTGATGATTCAAAAGATTCCAAACCAAATAGTGACTCAAATGCTTCCATCAATCCCATTCCACCTGTTCAAACAAATAGTACATCTTTACATATAAATAGTCGATCAAATTTACTGTTTACTTTTTTTTAGTTAAGATATAATAAATTCTACCTATATATGTATACCATCATACCTATGTTATGTATAGATCGATCATACATATATTATATGAAAAGTACTATAAATCCAGCAAAGATAGTTATTCAAAATATTTAGTGTTTGAGAGAATCTTATTTTATATATAGAAAAGTTTTATTGTTACTAAAATCCATTGAAATATTGCACTGAAAAATATCCAATTGCTATTCCATATATCTTATTGTTAAATCGGTGAGAAAAGAAAAAATAATAACTTTTACACATGAGAAAATCAGAAAGAATTTCAGCGAGAATCCGTTTTTCACGTATTATATGTTATTTTAGTGAACTATTCGGTGGAAAATATCATATTATATAACACACAACTATCTCATTGATTCGCGATAAAATAAGACAAATTGAAAAGAAAATTAAAAGTCATGTGCTCTATGACTTTATGTGACAGTTTAAACTTTTAAATAAGATGATCACGTAATTCAGAAGCTGACCTTTGGTTTCAGCGTTTGGAGTCCCATCACATGAAGATGAATCAGTTGTTGCAATGTTGTTTGATGAAGTTTTTGAACTTTCAGAATTATTTGTGGAAGAAGTACTTGATCCCTTCCATCCTTGTAGCAATCTAGCTATATTTTCAGTACTTGATGCATAAATAGTAGAAGTAGAAGAAACTTGTGTATTTTCTTGTTTAATATTATTATTGTGTGAGCTTGTTGGATTTTCAAGTGACAAAGCATTATGTAAAGCCTTTTTAGCCATGTTAATATCAGCTTGAAGTGTCCTTTCCCATTGTCCCCTAGAAGTTGATGAATTTGAAGATGATAAGTGAGTAAGCCCATTTTCTACAGAAAATAGATCATTTGATCCATGACATTGATCAAGCCTTTTCATCTTTTTCTTTAGATGAGTATTCCAGTAGTTTTTTATGTCGTTATCTGTTCTCTCTGGTAGATACGAAGCTATTGCAGCCCATCTGTTCCAAGGTCATAACAAGTCAGAGCGGAGAAATCAGAAATTTAGCTATATTTTTTTTACTTGAATATACAATTCAATTTTCTGATACGAGATTTAAAAATTTCAAACTTCGTACCAAGTGAAATAAATACTAAAATAAAAGGAGGTAATGCAAAATGTTTTACACTATAGATCAATATGCCAAGTGAAGATCTAGAAGTAAAGAGAATAATAGTTGGAATTTTGTTTCAATAGGAGATCAATGCATTCAGGATGAGTGTGATCTTATTGTACGCATGCATATATTTTAATTTTTTTAAACATTTAGGAGTATGTTTAATGTGTTGGAAATTAATTAAAAGAAGAGATTAAGTATATACTTGTTTCCTAAAAGTTCTTGAAGCTGGATAATCATTTTTTCTTCTTGATCTGTGAAGTTACCCCTCTTTATCCCTGGCCTAAGGTAGTTTGTCCATCTTAGCCTGCAGCTCTTGCTACACCTACGCAATCCTGCAAATAGAAAATCACACACATTATAAATAGAAATAAATTAATTAAATACTCTTAGTCAACTTTTTAAGTTATACTCCCTTCATCCAGAATTGTTTGTCATGGTTTCTATTTTTAGAGTTAACTATAGAAACTGTGACTAACATTTTAAGATGTATTTTTTTATCTTATTAATATGTAAAAAATTGCAATTTATAGTACTTTTCATATAGTTTTAGAATATCTAATTTTTTTTTTTCAAAATATCAAATTAATGTGATCTAATTTAACTTTAAAAATTAGTCAAATTAACTTTTGAAAAGCGTAACATGACAAACGATTCCGGACGGAGGGAGTATATATTGGTGATATCTCACCTAAAGAGTATGTTACAAACTTTGTACTAATTATAAAATACGTAGTTTTCTCTGGTTTTTATTTTCTTTATGATTGTTAATTAGTAGAGATTTGTTAATTTTTGTTGCTTATCATAAATTTGAAAGAAAAGAATCCCATCATACATGGTGGAACTAGGAGGCATAATGAGTTTGCCTGGAAATTATATTGTATATATAAAGTCGATTTTTTCTATGTATATACTATATGTATCGCATCCTTTTAATTTTCTTCGTGTATTTACCTTTTTTCTTTATTATCTGAATCCCCTTTGATAAAATGTAAACATAGATTTAGATATAATGAAGAATAAAAAACCTGTTTTAGTGGGAAGTGCCCTCCAATTGCCTGGACCATGTTGTTGCACATAAGAGACTAACATTATATCTTCTTCAGGAGTCCATGGCCCTTTCTTCACTCCCATTTTATCACAACAAGGGACTCTACCCATTGCCTTGTTTTGTGGAATTCTTCTTTTCTTGGGAAAAAGTAGAAATAAGTGTCTTATAGGGCTAAGGTTTTTTTATTTTTATTTTATAAGATTAGTGAAAAAGGTGAGAGTGCATTCAATATGGACTGAGAAAAAAGTCATCAATTGAATATTGATGGCCTCACTCATCAAAACCGCGTGGCATTAAATGTTAACATTTACTTCTGATTTTAATTAGCAATACTAATAGTAGTAGTAGTAGCAACACTTTCTATTCTTTTACTACACCCCCCTACTTCATCAAGTAAAGCTAGTGGGGCAATCTAATAAGATAGCTATCGCAATCCGAAATTTCGAGTCATAATGATATCTATTATAATTCATCAGTAGGTAAGCTAATTCATATTACAAAATGGATGAGTTATAGACATATTGTTGTATAATTAATAACCACCAAGAGAAAATCGAAACAATCAAACGAAAGCAGTGAAAACTGAAATTTATTGAAGAGTGTGCGAATTCTTTTCTCAATTATATTAAGGATGTGTAAAATAAAGATACACTCATAATACAAAGAGTGTGCACTAGACCACCCTTCGGCTAAGATGGCATTGCCCCTAACTGAACCCCAACATAGGCTAGAAATTGTTTGGAAATTGAAATATCAAGTCAAATCATCCTATTGGTTAAGGACTGAATGTCTAAAGCAAAAGGTTATTTCGAAGCTGAAAAAACGCAATAAAGAGATATGATTTAGAGAGTCATCACAGTATTCAATTGATTAAATACATAAACTTTTTATTTGTTAATGAAAATTTTATTCTCGCATTATAATTCTCTCCTCCATTTCCCAAACCTTAATCGACCTCAGCCGATTTAGATCTGCTTCTTACACTTCATTTTATTTTGATTTGTATGAGCATGTTTATGGAGATAATTCAAAGTTATAAAATGTTAAGCTTTCTACTTTCTAGGATGTAATGATACTGTATGGCATTATCTTTTTTTTGTTATAGATCGATTATAAAATCTACTTCCTCCGTCGCATATTATACATCAACTTTTTTATTTATATTTGCATTAAGAGATAATGTAATTTCATTTTTACGCTCTTACTTAATTAGTTATAGATATCCAAGGTTAATCAAAGTAAATATATTTTCAAGATTAATTAATTAATCAATAAAAATAGACAAAATACGATATTTTATGCATAAATTTTATAAAATGGCATATATTGTGGTTCAACTATTTTTAGAAAGGGGTGACTTATAATATGAGACAGAGGTAGTATATATTAAAAAAAAAAAAAGGCAAATCATCTTGTACATGATGGTTGTAGCAATTTTTTTTGTTGCTCAATCTGTGAAGCTCACACTAGAATTTTGATTAAATTTGAATGACGAGCAGAATTTATTTTGAAGTGAAACTTCTAATAAGATCTTCTTTATATTTAAAATTTAAATTTGAAATATCTTATTAAGGTGAAACAGTCTTACCAGTACATCACAACTCATATTGATACTCATATTGATATGATTGTTGCAAATTTTATTACAATGCAGTATAGGGGAGTACAAAACATTAATCAGGAGGCAGGACCCTCCACAGTCCATTTAATGAATATGATAAAAGGATAAATACAGAGCATATAACCTTTTAAAATTTATTGGAGTGTTACCCACCACCATATTTAATTTAGCAGATAAATGTTAAAAATACACTTAAATTATATTTTTTTTAAAGTTTCATATTTAAATTATTAAAAATATGAATTTCATATCTAAACTATCACTTTTTAGTTTGAGAAACACATATCTCTCTTTTATATCACTTTTATCATGGTATGTATAATACACTCTTTCTCTTTCTCTTTTATTTTGAAGAATTTCCACATCACACTCTGCATGGACAAATATCTAATCTTGACAAAAAATAAATAAATTATTAGTATTAGCTAAAATTAAAAATTAAAAATTAAAAAATTATTATAAAAAAATAATATTTTCTTTATAAAATAAAATGTAAAATATTTTTCTTGCCCCACAACATTTAAAGTTTTTTATTTTGCCTAAATTTCTTTTATAAAAGTATTTCATTTTTTACTTCATCTCCTCCCCCTCATCAAATACTAATTTAGATATTATTTTATTTTCTTAAAAATATAATTCTACCCATCCCACTTAACCATTTGCTTTCAATTTTTTTCCAATATTTAGATATACATATCGAAAATATTTTTTACTTGCCGCCACAAGACCTTTGATATTTTTTTGTTGTTTATGTTATATTCGGTACACTAGTAGAATTTTTTTCTAAAAATATATGTACGTGCATATCTAAAACAAAATAAGAAAAACGTAAAAAAATAAAAATTAGGAGCAGAAAATTAAATAGGATGAGTATATTTTTTTAAACAAATAATATCAATTTCTATTTGGGGGGGGGGAGATGAAATATGAATTTTTTACAAATATTTTATAAATGAAATTTTTTTTAAAAAAAAGATGTACATGGAGGAGGTGGTGGAGCGAGATAAGAAAAATAATTTAATTTATTATACGGATAATAATCTTTAATTTTTTATTAATATGAAATTTTTGTTATTTAATTTTTATCTAGATAAAATATTTTATCTATGTGAAATGTCATGTGTCAAAGTTTTTTCATATAAAAGAGAGAGTGCACTATACACACCATTGATGTGTGTTTCTCAAACTAAAAAGTGATAGCTATATGAAACTCATACTTTCAATAGTTTAGGTATAGGTATGAAACTAAAAATATATATATATATATATATATATATATATATATATATATATATATATATATATATATATATATATATATATATATATATATTTTATACTTATCTCTAAATTTAATTATTTGACCACATTACTCCTTGTTACCTTCGATTTGAAGGATTTTCCCACTAAAATTTGGTGTTTTTACTATTGAATTTACGTCCTTCCGTCACAACTAGTTGAACATAAACCATTTTCTAATCAAATTTGGGTTATATATATCATCACTATAATCTTATTTCTGTATATATGATAAAAAATAATTGAATTAATTCTTACTATCGTAATTCAACAAATATTTAGATTCAAGAAAATACTAAACAAAAAAGTAGCTTGACATATTTTTGATAATAAGTCAACATCTCTTACAAAATATTGTGTGTACGCTACAAATTTATTCAAGTTAGTGATTAGATCGAATCGAGCATTTGAAATAAATTCAGCATCGAAATTAGCTAAACATTATTAGTGGTGGTCCATGATTGTGTTTGGTGAATAAATTTACAAAAATTGAAATGTCACAACTTAGTGAGCTAGCCACATTTAATTTGCCTTGTCCATCTTTTTAATTCACTATAGTATGAAGTAATTGATTGCATCAAAGTTTTTTTATTATTATTATTATTTTCCGCTTGCATTTTCGGCATCTTGATCATGTATAGTAATATTTTTAATTAAAGCATGATTGGTCATTGTATGCATTAGAAAACACACACATTTGTCTGTCAACTGGTTTTGAAATATAATGTGCCCACACAGAAATAAATATTGTGTGCCCATAGTCCATAATAAATTGTCATATTTTTTCTTTTTAAAAGTCAAATTATAAAAATTTTAATCAATATTTCATGATATATATTTTCATCATATTGATATGCAAAAAAAAAATTAATTTATAGTACCTTTCGTATAATTTTTGAATATCTATTTTAAAAATTGATTAAATTGACTATTGAAAAACGCAAGATAGTGACCGAGAGAATGCATAAGTACAACAACAATCACGGTTAGAGAAACAAGAAATTAACAATGATAAAATTCTCTAGTTGAATAACAAAAATGTATGCTAATTTTTATTAGCGCTAGCTATGAATTATTGACTTAACAAAGGATAAGATTTTATACGAAAAAACAAAAATCTCATTCTAATTTTATTTAGCTACGGGTTAATTGAGGATTACTGATAAATTTCGTAGCTGATTTGATTATTTGATGTTCTTTAGTGGTGACCAGTGATAATAACAAACCAATATATATTTATCCTGAATTTTCTATTTTATTTTGATTCTTCACAATTGTGTTTTAAATTCAAAAATATATATTTGGTCAAAAGAATTTCTGGCGGGAAAAAAGCTCTTTTATAATTTGTTTATCCTTTTCTTAGAGTAGAAATTTTGGACGTTTATAAATAGAAAAACATCTTTTATTCTCATACAAGAATATATAATAGCATAAAAATGTAGTCTCGTAGTTGTTTAGAGAGAGATTTGACTAAACTCATACCTAAAGTCCTTTTTTTAATGCTTCTTTTTTTTGTTCGAAGGTTTGCAATTATTAGATTGCGCATGACGTCCTTATTTGTTTCAATCCTAATAAGATTTTATAGAGTGGAGTTTGAAAAAAGTAGTATATATCATATATGTAGATCTTACAAAACTCTTTGTAGGTTGGGAATTTAAATGTAATTTTTTTTATAAAAAAAAACGATTATGGTAGTTTTTTTCATTAACAATTAACAAATCAGTAACGATTTTCTTTTTCTTTTCGATTCGGCTCAATTTGGTCTAATTTGTTACAACCCTAATTCCAATATATATATATATATATATATATATATATATATATATATATATATATATATATATATATGAGATAATTGTATATAATATAGCAAACTAATAATCTAAAATAAATGGAGTAGCTACTGTTTGATTTAATTGTGCCCCATAGCAAACGTTTGCCAGTTGCCTCTCTCCCTAAACTCTTGCGCGCCACTCTCCCGTTCTCGCTCGCCACTCTCCTTTTGCTCGTCTCTCTCGCTTTATACAACAGAAGTGTATAAATTGTGTTTCTGTATTGTTTAAAGCAAGAGAAAATTGTATATACACATGCAAAAACATATGTCTTCGTGCTATACACTTAATTATACAAATTTACAAACATTTTACATCGATTCAGTTGTATACAAATGCAAATTTTATACAAATATTGCAGTGAAAAAGGCCAGCGAATTATACAATTGCAGTGAAAGACAATTTTTTCTCGCTTTATACAACAGAAGTGTATAAATTGTGTTTCTGTTTTTGTATAAAGTGAGAGAAAAACATATATCTTCTTCCTATACACTTATAATTATACAATATAAAAAACATTTTACTTCGATCCAATTGTATACGAAGCAAATTTTATACAAATATTGCAGCGAAATAGGCTAGCGAAATATACAATTGTAGTGAAATAGGCCAGCGAATTATACAATTGCAGCGAAATAGGCCAGCGAATTAACAATTTAGGCCAGCAAATCATACAATTGTATATGTATAGCGAGATCAGCGAATTATACAATTGCAGTGAAATAGGCCAGCGAATTATACAATTGCAGCGAGATAGGCCAGCGAATTAACAATTTAGGCCAGCAAATCATACAGTTGTATATGTATAGCGAGATCAGCGAATTATACAATTTAGGCCAGTGAATCATACAATTGCATATATATTATACAGTTATAAGTTTGCTATGGAGCGCAATTATGCAAACTTTGCTATAACATACAAATATGAATTTTTTGTTTGCTATATGTGAAAGTTGACGTGGACCTTAATCAATGTTATGTCAATAATTAGGTGTCTCACTTTCTCTGTGTTAGTCTATAAAACGAATGTTAAAAATTGAAGCCCATCTAGACCTACCAGATTGAAAAGAATTCATGTCTAAGAGAGTATATATATATATATATACTTCATTTGTTCACTTTTAATTGTCATAATTTCTATTTTTAGAGTCAAATTATAAGAATTTTGATCAACATCTTAAGATATTTTTGTTCATCATATTGATATGTAAAAAAATACAATTTAAAGTACTTTTCATATAGTTTTGAATATCTAAATTTTTTGTTTTAAAATATCAAATTAATGCAATCTAATTTAATTTTAAAAATTAATCAAATTAACTTTCAAAAAATGCAACAAAACAAATAAAAATGAACAGAGAGAGTACATATACAAACCAAAAAGGCTTTGTGAGATGTGGAGAAATCTATAAACTTTGTGAACCTTCATATATGGTGTAAGTTCAATATTTTTGTTTGAAAAATTCAACTATATTAAGAACTAAGGCCAGCCAGTTTGGATTGCCATCTGTCACGTAAGCTAATTTTTTAGACTTCATATGTTTCACATTCACCAATTAATTATTTTATGTTAAATAGATTGAAATGATGAACCTTGTGCTTACTTCTAATCTAAGCAACACATATTTTTACGAGGAAAAACAACTTAGTTCAAAATGGATGGCTCATAAAGTAGATTGACTTTTAGTTATATCTTTTTATTGTGATTTACTAATCACTAGATTATTCTTGAAAATGAAATAGAACTTAGAGTGTTCAAATATTTTTTTGTATATATAAAAAAATAACTCTAAAGGGATCAATCTTCTTTGTCCGACATACTTCTATATTAAATTGTGAATGTGGCATTGTGTAAGTTTCGTGCATATCTTTATAACTTGCTAGCTATAAGTCTCTATTGGTTCTAAGAATATCCAAAATATTATATATATCAATATAAATTAAGATTTGACCGATATATATTGTAATTTTTTTTAGAGGAATAACACTGTAGCACTATCGTAGCTTCGTTCCTGGTTTAGGCTAAGTTTACGAAGCATTTTTTCTATCGGAAAAAATGTGTTAGGAATAGTAAATATTACTCAGATTTGGTCAAAAAAAATCATATTCAAGCCTACGTGGAATTTGTGAAATTAGGTCTTGAGCCTAATTTACACCTCAAAAGCTAGCTCAAAGAGAGAAGGATTGCCCAAGCCGTATAAGGAGTCCACCCAATTCATTAACCACTAATGTGAGACTTTTGTCATTCTTTAACGGTTCGACCTTTAGGTTTTAATGACAAATAATTAAAAAAAAAAAATAGAGGGAGTGAGTATTAGTTTAGTGTCGAAGACACTTGGCTTAAGATAAAGAAAAAATATGCAACGTAAGCCCCTAATTCCTGGAAAACAGATAAACGAAGAAGATGTCAACATTCAATCTTGCCCCATTTTTTCTCTTCTCTCTCAAAGAAAATATGCAGCAAAAACAGGGACTTCTCAACTGTCAATTCCCAATTATATGGACATCATCAATTTTTCACTGTTTGGTTGAATTTCTTCGTCCAATTAGTCTTCATTTACTTGAAAATCGTTTTTTTCCCTCTGTTTCTTTGCTTTCTGCCTGAATTTTCGTATTGATCAAAATCCATGGCTACTTCGTTTCCTTTACTTCTCTGAATATGGCTGCTCTTTCTCATTTCCTCTATCAGTATTTGTTTTTGCCTTTAGCTACTGTATTTGCCTTCGTTTCCCTCTATTTGTCTCCTCTGTTCAACTCCATCACCACATTTTTCCACAGGTATTTTAATTATTAATCGTTTCTTGTAAATCGAGATTCAATTTTTATTTTTAATTTCATATATTTGAATCACACAGATCAAATAAGAATTCGGGTTTCAAAGCTGATTATCAGAAAATATATGATTTTCCAGAAACAGAGCAGCAGTTGGGTTATGAATCTGATGTTTTTAAGGATGTTTCTGAATTCCCAAATTCAGAGACGAATGAAACAGAGTTCAATTTTACATTTAAATTCCCAACCTATGAACAATTTTGTAAAAGCAAGGAAGACAAAGTTGAATTTGTTACCTCTACATTTAAAGTCAAATCGCCAACAAAAACAGAGGTTTACGAAACAGAGGATTCGAAAGAAGTTCATAGCAATATCGAGGCGATAGATGAGGAAGACAAAAAAAGGATTTGAGTAATTTAGAGCGCGATGAAGATGAAATAAATGAGGACGAAAAAGAGGATTTGTGTAATTTAGAGTGTGATAAAGACGAAACGGAGAAAACAGAGGAATTGAATCCCATGAAAGGAGAATCAGATACTCGAAAAGATCAATTTCTAAAGGAACTAGATTTTACTGACGATTCTCTGTTTCAATCTGAAAAGGATTCGATATCTACTGACTCTGATACACTATCAATTGGATTTGATCATGTCTGTTATCTCATGAACAAGTTAGTCGATTCGTATAGTGATGGCTTCTTGACAGACGAAAACTTTGGAGGCGAATTTGAACTTGATCATGAAATGTCAGAGGAAAATCAAGAATCTGATGCTGATGATAGTGACAGTGATATAATGGAAGAGCTAACGAAATTTGAACAAGATCAAGCACCGCGATTTTTATCTGAGGATGATTTTCGTGATAATTCTTACAAGCTATTTGGTGATTCCGAGGACTCTGAAAATGGCGATGCAAATAATTTGGAAACGTTACGGGAACACCAAGAATTGATCGAACAATTGAAGTTGGAACTTAGAAAAGTTCGAGATACGGGACTTCCCACTATTTTGGAAGAATCAGATACGCTAAAATGGGAAGATTCGGAGCCATGGAAGATTGACGAGAAGTTGCAACGCGAAGATTGTACGGGTGAACTTCATAAGTTCTACAAGAGTTATAGAGAAAGAATGCGTAAATTCGACATATTGACGTACCAGAAAATGTATGCGATAGGTCAGTAACAACTCTTCATGCATTAACATTATTTTGTGTCCAGGCTAGCTTGAACGTACTATTTTTTTTTTTTATTTCATTAGGTACTAGATAAATTTGATTGCCGTAGCTTTGACGTGTTAAAAATCACTTGTAATTTTTACTTTTTGTATTAATTCATTTTTAAAATGAGATATTTTTTATAAATTTTACAGGTTATCTACAGAAAGATCCATTTCAATGTGTGTCAAGGCAAAGACATTCAGGTCCAAAACTAAAATCTCTTATTTCACAAAATATTAAGATATTCAAACAGAAAAGGCATAATGACAATACTGACCCTATGATAAAGTTTATCAAAGAATTGCAGAGTGATCTTGAAGTGATATATGTTGGACAAATGTGTCTTTCATGGGAATTTCTACATTGGCAATATGGAAAAGCTTTAAGTTTATGGGATTCTGATCCTCGTGGTACTCGTACGTATAATGAAGTTGCTGGAGAATTTCAACAATTTCAAGTTCTCATACAAAGATTTATAGAAAATGAACATTTTCAAGGGCCAAGAGTTCAATGTTACATCAAGAGTCGATATGATCTTCGTAATCTTCTTCAAGTTCCTCTCATAAGAGGTAAGCGTCTCAAAAATTATATACACTGACAGTGTAAAAAATGACAGGATTAATTGTCATTCTTATAAGTAACATGGTTTTATATTATCGATACATAAAACTTAAAACTCGATTTGGGCAGAGGACAGAGTCAAAGACAAAAACAAGGGTAGAGGTAGAGATAAAGATGAATATTGCATTACAAGTGACATGTTGGTGGAGATAGTGGAAGAATCAATAAGAATATTTTGGCAATTTATTAGAGCTGATAAAAATTGTTCAAGCATGATGGTGAAGGGTAAAAAGGGAATACAACATCAAGAGCTTATTAAAGATTTGGGAGATTTAGAGCTTTTAATGGAGGTGCAAAAAAGTCTTGGAAAGGTAAATTCTTAGTTTTCAACTCATTCTCCTTTGATCCGTCCTATTTTAACTGTCACTTTAGCTTTTTCATTCTTAATATTAAATATAAGGTATAGTTTATTATGTGATCTTTTTTTTTTCTTAAATATTTTAGGTACTAGATGTTAAAGAGTATACTTTAAAACAATCACTATCAAATTTTAGTCGTAAATTTCTAAAGTGACAATTATTTTGAAATAGTTTCTTGAGGTGAAACGACAATTAAAATGTGATGTAGGGAGTATTGTCGAGATTGTAATGTAAACTAACGTTGTAAAGAATTTTTACATTATTAATGTATCTTAACATGATGTAATAGATAACTTGATACTAGTTGATCACTTGTTCTAGATGGTTATCCGTAAGTGATTTGATATTGTAAATATTCATTTATTTTGTCGACTTATCGAGATTAAGGTGATTGTCTAATTATTTTTATGGAATGCAGAAGGAGAAGAAACTGAAAGATGCTTTGAAAGGTGAGTGTTGCATATTGAAGAGGTTCAAGAAGAAGAAAGAAAATGATTCAGATAAAGTATTGTACTTTTTCTCTCAAGTAGACATAAAATTAGTTACTAGGGTTCTCAATATGTCCAGGCTAACAGCAGATCAACTAGTGTGGTGTCACAACAAATTAAGCAGCATTAGTTTTCTGCATAGGAAAATACATGTAGATCCTTCTATTTTGCTCTTCCCTTGTTAACAGTAGTCCTGTTTTGTATATGTTTTTAGGGTTTATTATGAACTTATGCCATAAAATTTTGAAAAAATAGTCAAGAATGGGATTTGAACCCATGTGTATATGTTTTTAGGGTATATATGAGCACATGCCATAAAAAGTTGGAAAAATATTGTCAAGAATGGGATTTGAACCCATGCCCTTTCGGACCAGTACCTGAAACTGGCGCCTTAGACCAACTCGGCCATCTTGACAGTTTGATGTTGTTTTCGACTTTTCATTATATTATTATTTAACCTTGATATAATGACCTAACCTTTTCCATAAAATTAGCAAAGTTGGAGGAGAAAGCATTACTTGAAAGAATTTCAAGGATTACTCATTTTGTTCTCCTTCAATGGTAACTTAAAATACTTTACAAGTGATACATTATGCTGGCAGCATTTCCATGGAACATGTTCATTGCTCGCACATTTCCGCCTTTTCCAGATTACTGCAAAAAATTCTTCAATTGTTATGAATCCTTTTCCTCTAATGCTATGATCAACTCCAAGTTATCATTGCCCCTACGGATTTTTAATCGAACTTCATCACCTATGTTATAATTATCCAGGATTTTATACAAATCTGCTTTACTCTTAACCTGCAACAACATGAAATGAGTGCATCTTAGAAAAAGGAGCAACAAAAATCAATCATTATTAGGATGATTTAAACTCTAGACCTGCAGACAATGTTCACATCATCAAATTTGCACTAACAAAAAGCTTGTGGAGTAATATAAAACAGAAAGTCAGAAAGCACTCACAGGTTTGTCATCCACTGCTTCAATAATATCACCAAGTACTATATTTCCTGCAAAACCCCTGGTAGTAGGAAGAAGTCCAGCTTTCGCTGCAGGACTATTTCCAGGTACCTAAATAGAGCAGGAATAGATTCAGACGAAAGAGATATCGTGAGTTTTACTCTGAAAGATACCGTCTCCCCACCCCCAGGGTCATTGTGACAGAAATGTACCAGCAAAACCAGTGCTCCATTTCGAACATTAAGTTGGTTGACAATCAGGTCTGGAGCGATTTCAATATTCAAACCAGCACGAAGAACCTGACATTGTTTAAGACATACATATACATAAATAATGAATAAAAACCTTAAAGAGAATTCTGGAAAACCAGGAAAAGAAGCTGACAAGAACTAAGAGATGAATTAATAGAGCAACATTCATACTTTTCCAGATTGGATCAACTGGGGTACAACTCTCAACACAGTTGAAGAAGGGATTGCAAATCCAACACCTGCTGATGTCCCTGTTGTACTGAAAAAGAGTAAGTAATAGTAGGAAAGGATAACTTTGAACATTCAAATAAGTGTTTCTTGTCATCTCCTCTCAATCTTCAGTCTAAAACACACAACGATGGAAAAACCATTCACCTGTCTGAGTAAATATTGCAGTGTTGATCCCAATCAAGTTTCCTTTTGAATCTAAAGGACCTCCGCTGGAAAGGTACACATATTTATTCACAGAACAGCAGTTGAAAAAGAAAAGGGCAAAAGAGGCCTTTAATGATTATCAGCATCAGAGGGAATGCATTTGTTACCAAGGGAAGTACAAGTTCAGAAAAAGAAACCTGTTGCCAGGATTGATGGCTGCATCTGTTTGAATTCCTCCACCAATGGTCACTCCAGTTTGACTATATATATCTCGATTTAGTCCACTGATAACCCCAACAGTGAGTGTATGATCAAACCCAAAAGGATTTCCAATGGCTAAACATTGCTGGCCAACTCTCAAAGAAGAAGATTCACCAACGCTTATTGGCCTCAACAGGTCTTCAGAAGCTTCCACCTTGCATTTCAAGATGTGAAGTCATAAGGTGTCAAAAATGTAAGTTTTGAGTTAAAAAGAACAAAAAAAAATGCAAATGCCAAAATGCACATCACCAACTTCATTTACTCAAGCAAATAGAACTTCTAAATATATTGATTCCATAGGAGTGTAAAAGAAGAACAAAAAATAGGGCATACAGCTCTTTCCTGGATGTGTCATCACGTAATGCAAATAATGTACTGGGATTATATTCCTCCATAGGAAATATGATAATCGCAACCTTACCCCATTCAGCTGTTCCACCCAGTTTTCCAATTAAAGCACAATGCATTACAGTGTTATTCTCACCATATCTAACCACCTCTCTCTCTCTCTCTCTGACACACTTTTGCTCTATATCATTTATAACAGCTCATTTCATCCCACTACAGTCCCACTGTAAGATTGCTCTACATATATCTAGATGCCTTCCATCTCACCTTTTGAAAGACAGCAAATTTTCAGTGGAATATGTGGACAAATAGGTTGATCTTTTGTTCTGTAAGAATCAACTGAAGTTGTTTCTGATAACTTCAAAACTATTATCAACCATTTTAAGTAAATGACAATCACAAGAGGCAGATGTGGAAGTGAGGATCAGCACACAATTCATCCCCAAGAGAGGAAGCTTCAAGTATAAGGATGTGGGGAGATAAATAATGATGTCACAGGTCGTAGTGGAGAGGCATAGATGAAATTGAGGTTCGCATCTGGTGTCCTATGTGATAAGAATATTCCACCAAGACTTTAAGGTAAGTTCTACAAAGTGATTATTAGACCTTCTATGTTGTACAGGGTAAAGGGTTGGCTAGTCAAGAACTCATATCTTAAAAGGATGAAAATGGCACAAATAAGGATATGATTAGATGGATGTGTGGGCATACCAGGAGACATACGATTATGAACGAAGATATAAGGGACAAGGTGGTAGAGACGTGCGTAGGGGACAAGATGCGGGACGCGAGGTTGAGATGGTTCGAATATGTGAAGAGAGGAGCACAAAGGCCCAGTGAGGAGGTGCGAGAGGTTGGCAGTGATAGGCTTAAGGAGAGGTAGAGGTAGACTGAAGAAGAATTGAGAAGAGATGACTATACAGGACATGACACATCTTCAGCTCACAGAGGACATGATCTAGATACAAGAGCATGGAGATCGAGGATTAGTAGCAAGTTAGTAAGTAGTAGTGTTTTCTCTCTTTCCTGTGGGAGAGCATAGCTATAGCTTGGAGCACATTATCTTCTCCTATTCTCCTTTTCAATAGTATTATTATTATTATTATCTAATACTTCTCTAACTATAGCTATAAGAGATAAGAACAAGATGACATAACTAAAGCAAATGTAGCCCATGAACTTCAGAATTCTCCAGATTTTGACAAAATAGGGATTCTGGAAATAATGCTTACCTTCAACACTGCAAGATCCTTGGCACGGTCTGCACCAATTAATATACCCTCAAAATTCTTTTGCATCCTTCAGGAAGGAACAAAATGAATTAACGAGAGTGAAGGCATAAGATGGAGAGTAAGATGAAGTTGTATCATCCCCATTAAGTATATGCTAAAACAGAGTACAACTCACCCATCTGTAGCGAGAATATTAACACGTGCAACTACTTGCCCACGGCTTGGGTTTCTAGAAAGGGAGTTACCAATCACTGGACATATAAAGAGAACTGTTTAACCAAGAACTGCACAGCCCATCCAACACACTGAAATTGGTTTTTGAGGTCATAGAATTCAATTTTATTAATTAGATGAAGCCTTTATTAGACAGTTTGATTCTCATACTCCGAACCCCATAATTATTGGGATGCAGGGAGTATATTACACAAATAACTAATGCACTCAGGTACCATATTTGAAGTGATCTTACCATGATAATTAGTAACAATGTGGCCTTCTTTGTCCCAAATCACCCCCGAACCATTTCCTTCCGGAATCTGCCATTGTTTAAACATATTGAATGTAGCTGCTTTCAAACACAGAATATTTATGAAGGGACAAAAAGTGTGTTGGTTGAGGCACCATATGGATGAAGATAGAAAATCCATGGACATGAGAAACTTTATTTTCAAGACAGTACCAAAGCTAAATTACCGAAGAGTTTGGTAAGCATAACACTGAAAATGGAGAAGTAAATGTTTGCAGATGTCCATAAAATTTACCTCAACCATACCAGTGACATTAAGCGTCGGTCTCAAGGTTACATCAAATATGTTGACAACACAGTAAGTGTTCTTCTCAAAGAGCTCAACAACTCTTTCCTGCCAATTAGACATGTACCAGATAAACGGTGATCTAACATAACAAAAACAATAAAGAATAAGCTGAGCAGGTGATGATACTGAACCTCCGAAGGGAAAAGTGCTGCAGAAGGAAAAACAGTAGGTGTAACTTGTTCAACTGTGACAGACGGATCCCCCAAAGCAAGTGCTGTATATCATATAGTATATTACGTTACATGGTTAGAACCCAAATAAAGGATGAAAACTCAACAAATGATAAAGAGGAAGCAAATTCATCATGAAGCTTTGTATTTCTTTCAGTAGCCAACCACACAAGATAAGGTTTTGCTCATTGGGGACTAGGGGAAGAGAGAGCTAGCTCAGTTGCATAACCACAGTTGGGTTCCCTGTTACTATAAGCAATAAACTATACCTCTAGTTGGATGGAGTCAATATACAAATTCTCTACATCCATTCCACTCAATTAAAGCTTTATTTTCATACTTTCATCAATTTGTTATACTAACCTACCGCAAACACTCTTCCTTTTTTCTGTGAGGCCCAACAGAATTCAAGTGCTGGCTTTTCAAAGGCGACAAGTAAAAGAAAAGGAAAAGAAAGAACGTGCGAACCTGACAAGTACCTTGAAGGATGATAACATGAAAACATGAAAAAGCTTGTTAACAACATCCTCCGTGTGGCAAAAGGGAAGCTTCTCCGTAGTTGCTCAATCAAAGAATTGCCATTATCTCCACCACCCCTGTGACATTACCATGACAACAACAACAACAACAAAGGTCATGAAATCATGTGCTAATACAAGTATTGAGTAAGTACTTAATTTTAATGAGACTTATAGATACCCATTTTTTTCATCCTAATTTGTCAAAAATCTTCTCATTTTTGCTTATTAAACTCATTGTGCAGTAAAAATGTAGAGAGTCTTTTTAAGTCTAAAGAGATAGATAATATGTTTACCTGGGAGTGGAAACAGAGGTAGATGGATTAGAAGTAATGGGATCAGCAGAGCAGACAGTAGAAATGCTATCGAAGCAGAGCTCTCGACGGCCCAAAAAGACAGAGTTATTGAGAATGGGTGGTTGTGGTTGGTTTGTATGCAGGTGAATAGGTGTTTTTGCGTTAGATGATACTATTATCACTTCCATTGAAGCTTCAAAATTGGGGAAGAAGAAGAGCAGAGAGCAGATAAAGAGTTGGGACTCAACTGGGATATTTCTTCTCCTATTCCTCTCTCTCTCTATTTTACTCTGTCCCTTCACTTTTATTTAACTTTGACACACCTATAGGTAATAACTGACCTAACGGAAATATCTCGAATTCGAGTTTTAGATATATTCGTATTTTACTATAATTTTTGGACACGGCACACGGGAAACTACCAGCCTCAACTTATAAAAGTGTTAGAGGAAAGGCTCAAAATAGTTCCTTAATTTTGAATTGAGGCTCAAAGTGATCCTTTAGCTTTTACATGGAGCACTAATAGTCCCTCATGTTAGCAATATTGATGCATTTTTTATTCTCTCGTAAAATTTTGCCTATTTTTTAGCATTAATTTTGTCCAAAATTTATATAAGAATATTCAATCGTCTTTTTATATATAAAACTCTATCTGACAGAAGGTCACAAGAAAACTAAAAACATTTTAACATATGACTTTGCAGAAAAGAAAAAATTGTACTATTGCACGTGAAATTATCATGATAAACCTCTCGACTTTACCTAAAATACGATTTCTTCTAAACAAAACAAAGTGTTTTTCTTCTCACATTCGTTCATATGGAGTTGTTATTTCTATTATGTATATAAAATGACGATTGAACATCTCATACATAGGTTGTGGATAAAATCAATGTTAAAAAATATGTAAAATTCTGGAGGAGGAAGTGCACCAATATTGCAAACATGAGAAACTATTAGTGCTCCATGTATAAACTCAAGGATCACTTTAAATCTTAATCCAAAGAAAAGAAACTATTTTAATCCTTTCCTCAATCTTACACAAATAAAACATAGGTATAGTTTAGTTTGTTATGTAGCTTTTAATTTGTATTTTTTTTTAATTTGTACTATATTTTACTTTTCCATTAAATAGTAACAGTAGCCTTAAATACGATAACAAACATTTACATAATCCATGATTTAAGCTAAACATTCAAAATCAAATATTTTCTCAAAAAAGAAATTTTATATACGAATTAAATAAATTGAATATAAATTGTTTAATTTGTGCGAAATTGTAAAGTAATTATTATATACATATAAAAGCAATTATATATGCATAATAAAAATATGAATAGTACTTGTATATACACAAATCACTCAAGCAGTTATACATATATAAATAGTTGAATATACAAAAAATTGTGTATGTATAAACAAAGTTTATATACGAATGTAATAAAATTATGGAAAAATGCACAAGTACCCCCTTAACCTATGCCCGAAATCTCAGAGACACACTTATACTATACTAAGGTCCTATTACCCCCCTGAACTTATTTTATAAGTAATTTTCTACCCCTTTTAGGCCTACGTGACACTAGTTTGAAAGAAAAAGTCAACCAGTGTTGGGCCCACAAGATAGTGTCACGTAAGTGGAAAAGGGGTAGAATATTATTAATAAAATAAGCTCAGGGGGTAATAGGACATTTGTATAGTATAAGTGTGTCTCTGAGATTTTGGGCATAGGTTGAGGGGGTACTTGTGCATTATCCCTAAAATTAATATAAAGATACACAAAAATTTGTATATATATAAACAAAGTTATATAAATAAATTGAATATGAATTGTTTGATTTGTATGAAATTGTAAAGTAATTGTATATGTATAAATGAAAATATGAATATAGTACTTGTATATACATAAATCCCTCAAGCAGTTTTATATATAATAAAGTAAAATATAAAAAAATGTGATTTAAAACAAATTATTATACAAATAGTCATATCAATTTTTTAAAATAATTACTTATATACATATATAACTAGTTGAATTTACTATAAAACTTAAAATATGAATATAACAACACAAATACCTTGATTAGATTTGTATATAATAATCTAATATACAAACAACTATATACACAACATTCAGGCAGGTAATTCTTACAGATGGAGATGACTCTCCCATTCTGATTTTGAAGAACTTATAATCTGATAAAAACTAAGAAGCATAATACCTATACAATTGTTTATAAAGAAAAAAAAATAGATTCATGGATTGAGTTTGCCGGTTACCTGCGAAAATTGAAAGCAAGACAGGATGGAGAACGTGAAATCTTCCGAAAGTTGATTCAAAATAGAGCGGAGGAGTGATTTAAGGAGAAATAAATATAATGGGGATATGAGAGTTAAAATTGATTTTGTATAAAATTATATACAAAATCATAAAAAAGTCTTTTACTGTTGATATACAAATTATGGCAAAAAAATGAAACTATAATTAATGAGAGTAAATAAATTAAACTATACCCTTATTAATTAATTACTTAGTATAATTTGTCATCCCACCTAATATTTCCAAAAAAAAGGAACTATTTTACAATGTTACTAATATAAATTGATGTTTAAAAATATCAAGTGTTGATTTTTTAAAAAAAAATTATTGATAATGATAAAATATGAAGAAAAAAATCATCATTTTTATTATATAAAAAGAATAAAAATCTATTTTTAAAATAATAAACCAATAAAAATAAATAGGTAGAGTAATAAGTAGTACTTCCTCTTACTTTTACTTTGCATGCCCTTAAATAATTAATATAAATATGTTGTCATAATATCTATACTGCTCATGTTCAAAATACTTCATTTTAATTAAAAATAATATGATCGAGAAAATATAAATGTAAACTCAAATGTTTAGTAGTATCAATTATTTCTTCCATCCCAAATTTTACGATTCGCTTTTCTTTCTAATTAATTTTCTAAAGAATAACATATTTACATATTCAGTAGCAATTTAAATTTAATGTTAAATTAAACTATTTTCTTAAAAAATATATGATGCATATTATTTTTAATAAAATATTGAAAAATTAATATCACAAAAACTAATCCAAATATATTAACCTCGTCACAATTGTCTTCAAACCAAGCACCCTCTTGTATTATTATTACTTTCAGTGTGCTGTTCGTACACGTATTGAGTTTCGACAAAATTTGAATTTGGACAGTAAAGTTTTACATCGGCGGTTAAAATATTCTCTAATAAATATGATTTTGTATCTAAAATGACTTAAATTCAAAATATTTGATTAAGAATAAAAGAGTATTTATCACTTCACCACAATACTTATCGGTGTTGTTGCGCTTTCTTTTGTGTGGCACACCGCACATGTATATTCCTTTTGTGGAATTTATTTTATTCGCTTTTTAGTTTCAGTTTGGTTGGTAAAATTGATCAATTTGAAGTCTATAAACACAAACTCTGTCAAAGGAAAATGTCATCAATTCATGCTTCTTTTGAATCTTTGGAAATTGGAAATAATTAATATTAAAAATAAAGCATGAAAAATATGTTTGTGTTATAATATGCTAAAATTGACTAGTGAAAATGAACGGCTGAATAAATACTTTCTACATTACTCATTTGAAATGCTACTAATTAAGTAGATCCAAATTTTACAAAATTTTGGATGGCTAAGTTGTTAATGGTGCAAAACATAAAACTTTTTTTTATTCATTTATGTATAAATCAAGCCAGGTTAATTTGAAGAATATGCTAGTAAGGATAATTTATGGGGGTGTATTCTTTTCTTTTTCTGAATCTAAAGTAGAAATTCCTGGAGTATTTTATTTTAGGCCAAATACATAAATAGATTCCTAAATTTGTTGAGTTTTTTCTTCAGGTACTTCAACTATGTCATTTTTCTATTGATCATTGAACCACACATAATTTATTCCTTTAAAACACTGTTGATTGATTTTGATCGGCTTTTCTATTGTAAATGTCTTTAATTGTATTCGAATTGTAATAATTTTGATTGAATGAATGAATGAAGACAAATCTTGTCAGTCTCATTTATTTTCTAATGTGTTCAAATGACTCGAGTAAAACACAATTATTCTCAAACATTTTCACTATCAATTGGACTAATGAGTTGTGGAACAACATATGTATCATCTATCAATACCCCTCACAAATCTGATTCCACATCAGACAATGGTATTTGTATAAACGGAACAAACTATGAGAGTTCAATAATCAATAGGAAAATGACAAAGTTGAGATACCTTAAGAAAAAATGACATAATTGAGAATTCAGGTTGTCAATTAATGGAAGAAAATCTTAGTAGCTTAATTAATTGAACAACCTGAATTCTCACCATGTTGATGAATTTCGATTTCTCGTGTTATAATCCTCTCCCCTATTTCCCCTTCCCCGAAAGAATAATTAAAAAATAGAGTTTTATCGCTCTTATCAAATATTAGAATAAGTGTATTCCCTGAAAATAGTGGTCCGATAAATCACCGATCAAAGAGCAAACATTAACCCGACAGACTAAAAGGATTAGCACTTGATGGAAGGGATGGAAGACGCCAACAGACTACAAGGCTAGCAACTAGCAATCAACCGAGCCACCAGACTTGAGAATAAAAAGCGAAATTTCTCTTCTTTGATTCACTGATCAAAGAGCAGATTTCAACCTAACAGTTGAATCCATGCACAACTCAATATAATGAGGAACTCAAAAGCTCATAAACCGATCTAAACTCATCACATTGTATAGCACCGTGGTATCCTTTTGACAACGAAAAGCACAAGTTGCTAATCAAATGAGGCCAGGATTGAAGAGTTTTGATGTATCAAAAGCATCTACTATATCCAGCACTTGGCTAACTACGAAAAAGTATAAAAAACTGGTAATCAGATGGCAAAGCTACCTATGAGTTTTGATTATGCAACAAGTTTTAAAGTTATATTTGACGCCAATTTGAGCGGAGCTTAGAAGAAGGGATAAATTAAAGAGCTCAGCCGTCATCCTCATCATCCACATCGTCGTCATCATTATCCTGATCGAGAGGAATAAAAAATTAGCTCAAAAGCCCATTATATAAGATGTTATAACCAAACTTCAAATGTCAGCGCACTATCAAAATAGAGCATATACAATATCAGATGTATAAAATACATAAAGCCTTCAAGACAGATTATGCACATATCAGACGGTAATAATGGATGTATATCGCTTATTTGCCTGTTGTCTGGATGATAAAACACCTTTGTGTATGATAACACATACACGACATGAGTGGCAACGTTCTAGCAATTCAGCGCACCTAAAAATCATATTTCATTTACACAAGGCGGGAAGTAATGAGTTAGTTTCCCACCAGGTAAACTCGCCTTTCCTCCGCAGAAGCTATACAAATAAACAATTAGGTAATGCATATACAACTTCATAGCTTTGAGTCTTAGATTTCTGCGGAAGCTTGGACCACATGTATGGGTGTCCAGGATGTTTTTGTCCCAATTTACCCTGAAATCCCCTCCTTTACACGTTGTAACAACTTTCGAATGGTGAAAGATGAATACACGTGTTTGAGAATAATGTCAATTAACGCAAGGCTATAAACTACATTTGACAAGTGTAGATTTCTTCTCCTAATGCCTCAGCTTGCCCTCTTATCACCTGTTGCCCATGTCCCACCACTTTCTTTCGTACGTTCTTGTTTTCCTTCCAAGGCTTTAATTAATTGTCAGATAGAACAGTACTATGACCATTGATTACTAAAGCAATCCAAGACAACTGAATTCACCACAGTGCATCAGTTTCTATATACCATTACTAAAGTACTGTGGTTCTGGCTTGTAGAATCTTGAAGGGAACGGTTATCATTGGTGTAAAGACTAAAGAGTAGTTGTGAAAATCCAAGGCCTATAAAAGCTCAACTCCAAATTGGCTCAACTCAAACACTAAAATGTTTAGGGGATAATTATGCATCACTGCATTTTTGTTTTATGACATTTGCACCATCTATTTAGTGAATAAAGGTTTCTACTTTTAACAAGGAAAAGTGAGATAGGAACGGACTAAAGGTTAAGCAACAACATGGTAGTACATTCAACCACAAATAATCAGAAGAGCCGATAGGCTGGTCAGAAAAGCTTAGCATAAAACCAGAAGGTCCAAATCAAGCAACTTCAAAAAAGAAAATGGTCTAATCTCATCAATGTTTACCTCTTCATCGTCATCGTCATCGTCCTCATCCCCATCAGAATCTTCTTCATCAGCTTCCTATAAGCAAAGAATGAATTTCTCTTAGCTTGAACAAGTGAAGGAGAAAGGACAACACATAAGATAACCTTGAAAGAAAAGGTAAAAAGTCACTACATTGTTAAAATATTTCAGCGGATTAGGCCATAAGTCCTCCTTAATTATCTCGCCCACCTGCAGTCACAGTGAAACATATTTAATATCTGAAAGAAACTGGACTTTTATAAGCTTATGTCTGTTGCATTATACAATGTATTTAGTTTCTGATAAGGAAATCAGAGAAAAGATGAAAGATAAATTTATTTCATCAATCAATTGTTACATAAGTTGCCATATAATCATGAACTCATAATGATTAGCAATGAATGCAACAAAATAAATAATTTCAAGCAGTGAGATACAACAATTACCTCATCACTAAGCCCATCCGCAATGTCTTTCAGCTGAGTCTCAGAAAACCAACTAAAAAAGCTGGATCCATCGGCATATGGTTATTGGTGATATAATATACGGTTAGTAAAAGATCTCAGATACTTCTTCTCACCATATCAATAGAAATTAGACACATGCTAACGTTTAGAAATTTAACCAAGCAATGTATGGAACAATTATCAGTACATAAGATCTTCCTTGGTCCAGATTTTCATTTTCCTTCCAAATCTTTCTTGAATAATCTTTGTAGCTACTCAAGACTTAGTTGTCAAATCAGGGAGCTTCCTACCTCAAAGCATGGAATTAACAATCCCAGAAGGTCAGTTAAATACTCGAGAAAGTGAATAACAAATACCTGTCTTCTGATGCTGGCCTCTTGTTCCCTTTCATCTCAGGATTAACACCATAAGCCGCACCCTTCAAATTACAGTTATTCATCAAGTTTCCATGGAAAAGGGGTCTCAAGGAAGAAGAAAAGGAGGCTTCTAACACATAACGAGTTACACAGGGGTAGCCATTACCATGCCTTCCTTCCACTTAATAGCTGTACCAGTTATCTTAGTTGATCCTTCATCAAGGAATGTATATGTCTTGACCAGTTTTGTATCTTCAAAATAAGGATTTGGTTTGAATACCTGCAGGTTGAAAGAACAGAAAAATAGAAAGTCAGCAGCAACTCGTTGTAAACACTGCGATGATATTAGCTGTTGATGCATATTTAGTACAGCCTTCCAGTAGGGAGGAGTGTTTTCAACAACAAAGAACTTACAAAAGTAAGGGAATAGCCGGATGTCACATCCTTGAAATCCTCCACATCAAGAGTATCTAAGTACTTGAAGATCTAAATCAAAGGAAGAACATTGTTAAGAAAAGAAGATAACATCCTCACATAATATATCTAAGAACAACTTAAACAACAGGTACTATAATAAGGCTATATCACAAAACATTTAAAACATCCCAAAGGAAGTCCTCTAACAAAAGTGAATTGAATAACATGTCAAACCTTCTGATCTTCCACATTCAAAAGCTCGCCAAGGGCAGGGTGACTCAAGAACTGCATAGACAAAAGTTAATTGCAGATAAAAATCGTCATATCGCTCATTTTTTCACTAACGGGATGCTAATTGAAACCCGGAAAGATATTGATTGGACTTACAGCAGTCACCCAAAAGTCAGGAATTGATTTGATGAGCTCATTTCGTTTCTCGTAAACAGGCCTCCTTATCTCATTATACTTCTGTTCAATTTCCAATACCTCCTCACTAGCCTGTTCATTCACCTGCACAATGCAAATAAAAAATGGAAGGTCATGCTATAGTGCAAAAGATATTAACAGCATTTGCTAAGCAAATTTAGATGCAATTGCGAACATCAAATTGATAGGTACTTGAACCAGTTTTTTGAGACAGTAACTTTTTTATACTATTATGTTGAGCACATAAGGGGAGCAGAATCTCAAATAAGGTGTATGGGTATAGAGCTAAAAAGAACTGGATAAAACTATACTTTGCGTGAATTGTCAGGGAATGAACTAAGTTCTTACCCCAGAGGCCCATACCCAATTAAAGTGAACAGTTGTGGCGGCTTATCATTGTTAGTAGGTGTTTTTCAGCTAGCCCACCTTATGGACATGATAACACATTTTGCAGTGATCCATAAAGCACAAAAATATGTACTTGCCAAAAAGAGATGTCTATGTGTACTCATAATAGAAGTTAGGCACATGTCAATCAGTCAATAACGTGAGCATTGAGTACTTCAAAAGAAACTTTTTCATTGAAAGGTCAGGATCAAAACAACCACAGCCAAATGCTGGAATATAACATGTAAATTACACCAACTATTATTCCTCAATCCCAAGAAATTCGGGTCAGCTTTATGAATCCTCATTGTCCATATTGCTCCATCTGAGCTCATATCGGTTCCATATTATATAAATTAGAATTACACATAAAAAAGCAAACAGTAGAAGTTCTCTAAATTCATCTACCATATTAAATCTTTGACAGAACTAGAAGACTCATAAGAACATTGAACTTGAAGTAAACATACTAAATAATATACCAGAAAAGATCTCATCAAATATACCAAAAAAATATATACACTAACTATCTCAATTTGCAATAATATACGCCACAAAGTTGGGCACGTGTTAAATGGATCACATAATAGGGCCGAGTCAAAGCCTGTTAATATGTCAGACACACGAAACAAAATCATATATGATTTTAGTTCCAGACTTGAATCAATCAACTAAGTCTCAAATCTCATACCTAAATTTAAACTAATTGATCTCAACAAATTATGTAAATGTCCAAGAGGAAAATAAAGCATAACTGCTAGCCTTCAGGGATTTCTCAGTTATCCCAAATAGAAAGGGGGAATGAATCAATGAAGCATCACATTCATCAATTATTAACAATTGTGTCCATATGCTCTAAACTGAACTGATTTAGATAGAAAAGAATCAGACCACTTATCAGTTATTAACAATCATAGTTCGTTACATGATTTATTACCATTATAAGTCTTCACACTTCTCCTGTAGATTTTTTCCAAACACTACACTGTTCTTTTCCATATCAAAGCAGGTTACAACTTGAGCTGCCTATCTGGCTACAGTAATTGGCACAAAATGAATTGGCCTTGCTAATTGGGTCTCGCTCGCACCTTTCATTCACTAGATGGATTCCCTCTTCTTTCTGAAAAGACATTACTTTCTATTTCGTTTTCTTATAAAGACTTATTGTGTGATTCATCTATCCATGATCCAACGTTCAATGTTCATATCGAAGTGACTTAATACTTTGTGATGGTTTGGAGAAATCCAAATAGCCAAAATTTAATATGGAAGTTCCATTCAAACTCTAAGTAGATAAAGTGCACGTAAATTAAAGGATCCCTTTGAGTGTGGCCAACGGTGGATTAACTGAACATTGAAGCTTGCAAGCCACAATGAGTGGTATCTGAAAGATTTGTGAGATGATGGGATTATGAGTTACCACAGAGGAGACAAGAAAATTTGGTAAGGAATAAAAGATTCAAATGAGGAGAGAATTTAGGGGAGAAGGAAAAATAAACACATGGAAAATCAGATAGTGTTATCAGTTAGTAACACATTGGTTGGTGGTATAGATTGTAGTCTTTTTATGTCGTTTAGGGCAAAGTTATCTCATGAGCTAACTTTTGGGGTTGAGTTACACCCAAGGTCCATCTTTTGAACTGATAGTAATCTCTAACAAGTGACTGACAATTTATTATACACCTTTTTATACTACCACCATCAATAATGACACGTCATAATTAAATCAGGAGCACTAGGAATAGCAGCAGAGATTATGTGCCTAAGTGCCTTAATTTTTTGGAAAAGATCCCCGTTTGCTGGTGAAGTGTGTAAAATCTAGCCCTATTTGAAGGCTGCCGTTTGGTTTTAAAAAAACAACTTCAAAGATCTAGAACTAAACGTCAGCCCTACTTTTGTTCCATTTAATACATCATGTCACCTTAGGAAGTTAACAAGTGTACCCTAGCAAGAAAACGCTTCTTGTCTTCTCCATTTATGACTTACACTAAATATATTTTTCGACGCTAAGAAAAAACAAAAGGACAATTGTTCAACTAATCATTTCCAATTACAGAGGAATTCAATACTTCCCCCATCCCAAAATAAGTGTCACTTCTCCCCTTTAGAGAGCCAATTGGATTAATTTTTTAAGCTAAATTGGACTAGATCAACTGAATATCATAAAACTAAAATTTAGATACACAGAAACTATACAGGAAGTACTATAAGTTGCAATTCTTCTCATGTCACTATGATCAAAACATACATATTTAGAAATTGATCAAAGTTCACATACTTTGAATCTTGAGACGCATAAAAGCAACAACCAATTTAGGACGAAAGGAGTAACAGACTTCAAATTTTATCATATTTTTGTTTATAACCATGGTATTCGAGCCATCTTCCACGCATCTCGACCAATTCAATGGATACCTACTACTGTTGTTGCTATTCTTTTCTCTATTGTTTTAACATGACTTATTCACTACGGTATTTTCTTTTCATTACCTAGTTAGAACTGTGTTACTTGAGCCTAGAGTCTTTCGAGAAGAGTCTTCCTGCCTTCACAAGACCCCCACTTGCGGGATTACACTAGGTATGTTGTTGTTGTTGTACTTGTGCCTGTTACACAAGTACTAGGTAACTCCACCCACCAACAAACTTCAATTTTCTTCCTTCTTTACAGTTAAAGCTATCTAGTCACTCTAAAACCACTCCAACAAAATCTAAGCTAATCGTATATCCAAAAAAAAACAAAAGAATGATCCTCTAATTCAACACACAAACTTCAGATGTTTCCCCCTTCTTTACACTTAACTCTGTCTACTCACTCTACAACATCTCCAACAAAACCTAAGCTAATCGTAAATCCCCCCCCCCCTCCCAAAAAAAAAGAATGATTACAACACACAAACTTCAGGTGTTTCTCCCTTCTTTACACTTAAATCTTTCTACTCACTCTACAACATCTCGAAGAAAACCTAACCTAATACCCTTCGGGGTGGCCCAGTGGTTTGAGCTTGGGACTTCCATGTTGGAGGTCTCAAGTTCGAAACCCCTTGCCAGTGATAGCAAGGGGTTTGCCTTCTGGATCGAGCTCGTCACACAAGGCTTGCTTAGTGCGGGTTACCTCTCCTATGTGATATGCGAGCTATTGCATAAGAGCAGGGTTTTTACCCTGTGCACACCCAAAGGGTAACGGCTGCGGGTTTCCCTTGTCATGAAAAAAAAGCCTAACCTAATCGTAAATCCTAAAAAAAGAATGATCTTCTAATGCAGTACACAAACTTCAGATTTTCTCCCTTCTTTACACATAAATCTGTATACTCACTCTACACATCTCCAACAAAATCTAACCTAATTGTAAATCCCAAAAACGAATGATACTCATTTACAGCACACAAAGTTAAGTTAAAAGGCAAAGATCAATCAATCAAGTGGCCAATTTGTTCTATTTAACCAAAAAACTAAAAAAAAATAATCTTTTCTTTCTCTTAAACAACTAAACAGGCATCAGAAAACACTAAATTTCAACAATTTCCATAATGCATAATCATAATAAAAGAGGCTGAAAACTACTAGAACTACCCAATCAAACACTAATACAAAAATCTCTAAATTTTAAACCAAAAAACACAACATGCATTACAAAAAGTGTTAAAGATTAAACCTTTTCAAGTTCATCTTGAACTTCTTGAAGCTTCTCAATGGAGGATCCAACACCAGTACCAATTTGTTGGGCATTTTCCTCAACTGCTGTCTTCACTTTCTTGGAATTGTCAGTCACCATTTTTTTTTTCAGAAACCCTAAAAAGGGATCTGCTAAAACCCTAATGCTGAAGAAGAAAGAAGCGTGATTCTTGTGTTTGCTCCAATCAAATTTATTTGTAAAAATACAAACAGACCAAACTATACAAAGAATTTAATTTAATTTTTTTCCTATTAAAGTCATATAACATTCTCTGTCATCCTCGTATGTTAATCTCACCTGTTTAATGTGAAACTGCCACGTCATAATAGTTCCAAATTAAGAGATAGTTCCGATTGATTTAAAAATAATAATAATTTTTAAATTAGAAATAAAAAGTTAAATTGAATGACTTTTAAGGTAAAAGTAAGGGGAAAATACTTTTGATTTTTACTTATTTTAAATCATTTTTTAACTTGTTAAACACATGTAATTTATTTAAGTTATTTTTTATATTTATAAAACACTTTTAAAAATTAAAAACTGATTTAACAACTTTTTAAGTCAATCCAAAAAAGTTATAATACATTGTTCATCAATTTGACTAATTTTATAAAAATGATTTACTTTTATTTGTCATTTTGACTGATTTTTGTAGAAAAAACTCTTATTTAGAATTGAGTTAAGATATTCTAATCACTTACAAAATGAATAGATTTTTTTTTTATATTATTATTTTACGTGTATAAAAATGAATATACCTGAAAAATTAATTTTTTTATTATCACGCTTGATGCACTTTTAGTATTTGTAAAAAAATTAACAACTATAAGATGTGTCACCCATGTCAAAGCTATCATATTCACGCGTGATTTTAGATACGACACGTGTTATTATTATAGCCTAATTGTCAATAAAGTGGATAAAAATGAAAAAATATTTTTTTATTAGTTTGTTAACAAAAAGGGGCATATTTTGTATTACAAATAATTTAATTTTATTTTAAATAAATAAATTAATATCCACAATTTTTCATAATTTATTTAGATCACAAATTCTAACAAAAATACTTTTTAAAACTTTGCACTCTATCAAACAGTCTTACATGTAGCATCCTTGATGGACCATATAATTTTGGCCCAAGGGAATTATGTGATATCCATAAAAATCAAGGTCTGGTGGCTTTAACCCATAAGGCCCATGGTTGAATTTAAAATGTGGTTTGACTCATATCATGGGTGTTCATGGTTTGGATCGATATTGATTTAATTGAAAATAAATTAAGTCAATTAATTTTAAAATTATCAAAATCAAATCAAATCATGTATAATATACATTTATCGATTTCGGTTTGCTTTGGTTGTTCAGTTATTAATCATACACAAAAATAAAAGAAATAATTCATTGAAGATGTAAAAAGAAAGTGATAACAATCCATTCAAAACGAAAAATAGTTAGAAAGACTAAAATTACTGAACTTTCGTCAATGAATTTACTAAAAATTCACTATTTTGGTTTAGAAGGAAGAGATAATAACATTTTTAGCAAGTACTTGTATAAATGCAATAAAATAAATATTTTCACCTTGGACATTTTTGCTTTCAATAAGTTAATTATAAAGAAAAATTGATGAAAACATATATAAGATCATCTTTAAAATTGTTTATAAAAATAATACATTAGGTATGTATATAAGATCTTTAAAATAATTAATATAAAATATATGGATAGAATTTATCAATTCGATTTGGTTATTTCTACGATTTTTTAAAAATAAATCATAACTAAATCAAATACTATTGATTTTCAAAAATTTGAAATCAAACCAATCCAAACCCAAATAAAATTGACTTATTTTACCGATCTGATTTGATTTAATTAAAGTCGATTTTATCTAACCGCAAACACCCCTACTTGTACCTATGTTATTTTATAACTCTACAAATTATTTTTAAAGAAGAGAGTATATATGTTAGTATTATTGTTTTCATACATTATTTTTAAAGAGCTAGACTAATAGCAAAAATAATAAATGATGGCCTTTGAGATTTCACTCTATCATTATACTGGATCGACATTATATATTACTAGTGTTAGTTATTGTTTTTTATTTAAATAAGTTCAATTTATTATATTAATTTATCTTTATACTGGATCGACATTATATATTACTAGTGTTAGTTATTGTTTTTTATTTAAATAAGTTCAATTTATTATATTAATTTATTGAGATGCTTATTTCATATTTCATTTATTCAAATGTCTGAATCAAACTAAAATTATTTCTAAAAATTCTGATAAATTTATATTGGGAAATTAAAGCTAGCTTTTCACATGTGAAATTTAGTAGCTTACAAGATTAATTTATTTTTGATATCATAATATAGCATTATATGTACATCTTAGTTAATTCTACGAGCAAATTGATAATTTCCATCAACGGATGCAAATTAGAAATGTTTTTTTTTATAAAAAAAAACAAACATATAGTATTGGCTATCATTTAGTGTAGATCTAATTAATAATAATCGCATGAGACTGTAATCACGTTATAAGCATCTCCCTAATATTAATAAATTCTAACTTTGATTCTCGTAATATATTGCTAACATATATAACATCCAGGGCCAACTTTATGCCTTTTTTTTTAAATAAATAAATAAAAAAAAGTAATGGCTAACATTTAGGGTAGACCTAATTAATAATAGTAGTCGCATGAGATTGTAATCACGTTGTTAGTCTCTCCTCAATATTGATAAATTTCTAACTTTGATCCTCGTAATATATTGCTAACCATATATAACATTCAGGGCCAACTTTATGCCTTTTTTTTAAAATAAATAAAAAAAAAAAGTAATGGCTAACATTTAGGGTAGACCTAATTAATAATAGTAGTCGCATGAGATTGTAATCACATTGTTAGTCTCTCCTCAATATTGATAAATTTCTAACTTTGATCCTCGTAATATATTGCTAACCATATATAACATTCAGGGCCGACTCTATGCCTTTAAAGAAACATAAAGTACTGGCTAACATTTAGTGTAGACCTAATTAATAATAATCGCATCAGACTGTAACCATGTTAATGGCCTTCCCTAATATTGATAATTCTAAATTTGATTCTCGTAATATATTGCTAACAATATATAATATCCAGGGCCGGCTCAATACCTTTTTAAAAAACATAAAGTACTGACTAGCATTTAATGTAAACCTAATTAATAATAGTCGCTTGAGATTGTAACCACGTTATTAGCCTCTCCCTAATATTAATAAATTCTAACTTTGATCCTCATAATGTATTGCTAACTAGATATAACAATTAACATCTAATTAAGTGAAATCCTTTTCTCAAATTAAATGAATAATTGATCATGACATTATTTTAATTGCCTATATGTTACCTTGAATAATTTATAATTCTATGAGGGTTAACATAATTCTTAAATAGCCTGAATGAAATATATTTCTCAAGTAAATGGATAAAAAAACATAATACTCGTTATTCAATTAAAAATTGCATGTGCTTAATTTATTTAATGTATTAATTACTTCTCACTTCAATTTTTGAAAAGTTAATAATCACCTAATTTTAATTTTTATAAGTGAAATCTCATGCTACTCATAGTTTCATTTATAAAAATTACAGAACAACGTCTACTTTAAAAATAAGGAACTAAAAGGTGAAAGTTTTGTGAAAAGATAGGAAAGTTAAAAATAATTCTCATTTATTTGATAATCGATTATTAACCAGATTTTAGAGAAAAATTCAGATATTCTGTCCACTTACAAAATAAGAAAAATAACTTTTAAAAGCTAATATAAAATTATTTTCTTATTTACAAATGACCTACAAAATCAATTTATGTCTTATAATATGCGTTAAGTATAAGAAAATCATTGATGAATGTCTATAATTAGAGTAAAATAAGAGAAAAAATTATGATTAAACAAGTAGGATTTTTAGTGTGTGGACTTATGAAACAAATATATTGGTGAGGGGGTTTGAGGGGATCCTAAAACCTATTTGTGACATGTGACTACGGTAGACAAAATCATAGAATTATTTAATTTTTGTGTGTCTTGTTTGGAAATAAATAATTTTTTTTTACCTAAATAACATTAGTACAACACTTAATTATCATGTCTTTCATGGAGGATGAAATTGCATGTGACATGAACCTTGCTAGTACCATCTCGTGCTTATGTCGTTAACTAGGAGGAATGTACATTTTACCTCGCGATCGAACTATATTTAAAATCGATTTATTTTGATACTTTTTTAGTTAAAAATAAGGCATATACATATATTAGATCTTAAACTTGACTTTAAATTTTAACTTCGACCTCAAACTTTCATAATGCACAAATAGACACTTTAACTATCCTATCTGTCAATAAATAAACACGCGATTTTTGGAGCCAAAGTGCGTGAAATGCAAACGCTTTCATGTGTATTAGTGAGTCAATCAGTGACTGCCAACTAATTAAACATTTTACACATTTTTAAAAAAAATATATATTTTACACGTCATTTTGAAACTAAAAAAAATTATAAAAAGATTCATTAAGGTTAGAATTATCATTTCAACATTTTTTACTGTTGTGTGCCTCGAAAATTATCCCTCACTCGCGCAGAATGCGTGCATTTCACGCATTTTGCCAGGTAGGAATAGCGTGTTTATTTATTGAAAGATAGAATAGTTAAAGTGCCTATTTGTGCACTATGAAAGTTTAAGGTCAAAATTAAAATTTGAAGTCAAGTTTAGAGTCTAATATATATATTATGCCTAAAAATAATTTTTGAAAAAGGATTTTTGAGGAATAGTGATTTTGTTCGGCTAATCAATTTAAAATGCATTTTCAACTATATTGAAGTAGTAATTTATGTTTGATCAATTTTTTGCAAAATGTTTTGGAGAAAAAGTTGCCTATTATTTATATTTTTTATTATGTAAGTCAAAATTTAAAATTTATAATTTTTTTAATTTTTTAAAAGAAGACATTAAAGTCTTGTGTTTTTTTTTTTTTTATAAAAGAAAAGCAAAAGATAAGTTAATTAGGGTGTGCTCTGGGATTTGAACCCCTTGAAAAGAAGGGCAACAAAACATAATCGAGTTTCACTTTTTCTACTAAAACATTTTTATTCTTAACAATAACACAATATAAATATAAGATTGGAACAAAAGTTGATAAATTTTTTTGGAACTTTCTAAATACGTTAAATCTATCTAATGAGAAATATATGGAGAAATCAATATGTTTTAACAAGGAGTGAATGAGAAAATAAAAATAAATAAGAAATGTGGAGAAATTAATTTAGAGGAAAAATGAAATGATATTTCAAAAGTCATTTAAGTCATTTAGCGCATACGGATAGAAGAAAGAAAAATAATTGTCCTTATATTGATAAAAGTAGAAGATGTCCCTTGCGCCATCGTTTCTGGCTCTACCTCGACTTCTGCAATTATTGATAATTTTTTAGGGGAAATTTGTTTAGTCAGTCTCGATATTTTTCTTAAAATTTACAATTTTTTACTGCTAGAATTCATTTTTTAGGAGTCATTCATAATGCTAATTAATCAACTACCGAAATTAATTTCGTGTGACAAAATTGTTTAAAATTTGTGTAACGATAAAGTTGCTTAGAAGGGATTTGTTCCTTCCGAACATACACTTCTTTTTTCTACAGACACAAATCTTCTGAAAAGATATGTCTTAAATATGGATTCACACTCTTTGTCCGAATAGACACGTTTCTTGCTACAATTGGCTATAAATAGAGAGTTACTCTCATCTTTTAAAACGCTGAAAATTTTCTCTCTTCTGCATATATTTTCTTACAAATCAAATTTTTGATCGATTGAGTCTGTGTTTTCTCGTTGCTATTTTTTTGAGTTTGGTGAAATTAATGAAGTTTGAGGTACCATTACTTCTTTAATAGTTATTCAATTTTATCTTTGGAGGAATTAATCTACAACCTCGAGTACTTGAGAGGATTAAATTTCTTAAGTACATACAGTGAATTATGTGGACTCGCATTATTTATTTTATGTCCATTTCATCTTTTTTGTTCTATTTTACTAACCTGAATACAGGAGATAACAGTAAATATACATTCGAGAAAACTATTTACTCAAGACAAGCGGGAGTATTACTTAATTATGATTAGGGTAATGTTAAATGGTCAGAATTTGACCAGAAACTTTAAAAAATTATTATATATTTTTTTAATTTTAAAATAAACTAATATTTTTTCTATTTTTTTAGTTAAAAGGTATTAAAGTTAAAAAGATAAAAAATATTTTAAAAGGTAAAATAACATAGAAAAAAATACTATTCTGGCAAAATTTTCTTGACAAAATGATTTTTTTCGTCCTGATTAACTATTATATAATTTAGTTTTGATTTGTAAATTTTTATTGGCCACAAGTCGCAGTCAATCCCTAATCTTCCAACTTAATTACAACAAAATTTTGTGAAAGATCCTCCTTAATTAAGTAAGATGCCTTGTCCTTTTAGCACATTAATTAGACTTAATAGTCACTAACAACTAATTAATCTCAAACACGGCCGAATAAAGGATCATAAGTCAATGACGCGTACGCCATAAGTACAGTTAGATTATTTATTTACTACTGCAGTAAATATTACTCTATGCGTCCAATAGTAATTGTTCACTATATTATTTTGAGATGTTTAATAATATTTGTCCATTTTAAAATCAAGAGATAATTTTACCTTTAGTTCCTAATTTATCTCTATAATTAATTATAATTATTTTTTATTACACTTTTCAATATATTGTATTTATTATATTCAAATGATGATATAATAAAATTATTATTCTATTCATTGTTTGTTAAAAAGTATGCAAAGCCAATAATGAACAAATATTGTTAAACAGATGGAGTACATGCTCAATAATTTTCTTTAAGTATCCTTTTAACTTCTTTTTTTTTAATTTAAAAAAACTAATTCAAAATACGCTGTTTTTTTTATTTATGTTGACAATATATATAATTTAACTCAAATATTAACATGTCGTTAGTGTTCATATATATCAAAGTGATGCATTTTATTAGCGGTATGTATAATAGTGGTTAAAGAATTAAGTTAAAGAATACATATCACTTAATTACGATTAAGTAACAAGTACGTATAGGAAAACATCCATGAATTAGATGTAAATATAGTCAATAAGCAAGTTTTATGTGAAAATGATATTATATTATTTGACGTGGCAAATAAAATTGTTCGAGTTTTAAATATAATTACATATTCTATAGGAAGAATTTTTTTTAATACGTGATACAAATCCAAATTAATCATACTTTTACATAAATACTAGATATTTATTTTTTAAAAGGACAAGACAGTGGTGAAACGTGCTCATGCAAGGCCCCCTTTGAGGAAAGATAAAATTGGTTTGGTTGTAATTAGCATTAATTAATGTGGATCATTATATGACAATTGACACGTCTCTATTTTATGGTACCACACTCATCACTCATGCATTATTAATAACTGTCCTTGCATAAATACAACTATAGACTATAATATAAATTATTATTTATATACTAACACAGTAAGAAAATTAATATTTGCAGTGTACATAAGTTACTATATATAAGAATGTCTCACAGGAGCAGATTTAGTATTGTGTACTTCCAAGTTCAAATGCCCACAAATAATAAATTTATTTATTAAAATTGTAATGATTAGTCTAAAAATTCAAGAATTTTGATATTGCCATATAAATGAATAAATGTGATGTACCAAGAAATGAGTAATCAATGACACATTAGATCACCCAACCTTCAAAGTTAAGTTGGTATTTGTTGTTCAATTTGCTTTAAATATAATGTAAGAAACTATCGATTGTGAAATATCAATTCTGATGAACTTATCTAAATGACAATTGATATATGTAACACGTTTAGTTGCTTTTCATATTAGAACAAAAGTCATTTTGTTTCAGGGATTATTCGTATGATGTCGAAGAAGTAATGTAACACAATCCAAAGTTAAGTTGATATTTGTCGTTTGATTTGCTTCAAATATAATGTAAAAAATCGTCAATTGTGAAATCTCGATTATGATGAACTTATCAAGTAAATGACAATTGATATATATAACACGCTTAGTTGCTTTTCATATTAGAAGAAAAGTCATTTTGTTTCAGGGATTATTCGTATGATGTCGAAGAAGTAATGTAACACAATCATTATTAAACTGACTGTACTCAATTCATAAATTTAAACATACTATAGATATAATATTAAAATTTTTAATTCTGAATCCGACTTTTATACGGGGACGATGATAGAAAAACAATCACATGGTATTGTACATGGAGACATACAAGGGACATGTTGTTAGTACAATAACAAACATAATTCAGCCCACTTGAAATCAAATCGAACGTTGAAAACACATACAAAACACCAATTTTAAATCAGGTTTAGGCCTCAAACAAAACGTCTTTGCCCGGTCCCGGGTCCTCCTCTATGCCTACGAAATATATTTAAAATTTTAAATTTAATGAGTATTTAATAATATCATACAATTAATATGGTGGGTTCACGATATAATAATACTCATTTGATAAAGTTTTAATAATTTTCTCATACACATTATTTCGTATCAATTTGTTTTGTAATTTATTTATAGTTTTTTTCCCTAAAAGTTTTATTTCAAAATCTCTCTATATATCTATATATATCTATTTGTACATGAAAGATATTTTAGGAGTTTATTTTCATGGATGGTCGTCCAACTTTTATTTAATTAAATCAAAGTCGCTAAATTTTTGTCACTTCATTTTTCCTAATATTATAGTATCATAGGAAGTCATTAAACTATTTTTGTGCAAACAAATTGCTAAACTTTGCCTAATTAAGTATCACAAAAAGTCAATATTTTATTTAAATAAAAAAAAGTCATTCAATATTATTTTGCATAAGCATCTTATAAAATATCTCTTTTATTTTCTTCTTATAACTTCATGTAATACTCAAACTAAATTGAGTGATTTTTTTGATTAGTTACTAAAAATAGTTTATTGAAAGTCACGATACTTGATCTTGAATAACGTTAAGTGATATTTTTAATAATAAAAAATAATTTAATAATTTAATACTTTTACCGATCAAGATCTATGATACTAAACAAAGATCTAAAAATAAATATATATATATATATATATATATATATATATATTATATTAAACACCTTAATTAGAATCGATGAAGAGTGCGGTCGAAACATACACGACATTTATAAAGTTTGAATTCTTGTGATGAGGTTGCTTTTACGTTAACCACATGATCTGATATTCAAGCCTTAGATATGAAATAGCGATTCCGTTTTGTTTTAATTTGAATTTGAAAAAGTAGAATACCAGAATGAATAACTGTAATGTATAAATTATAATGGTAGTTGATGGATGAGGTAGAAAAGTAGGTGCATTGACAAAAGAAGAAGGTTTTTTGGGCTACTTTTTCCTATGCAATTGTCTTCTTCACATCCAACATCACTTTTTATGTTTTTCCTATTATGTATACGTACCATCACACTCTCTCTCTCATTTCCTCTCATTTCGTTGTTTGTTTAATTTGTGGTCCTCTAGAAAAAATAGATAACCATTCCTCTCAATCTATGTTCGAAATTTTAGAAACATACTTATACCATATAAAGGTCCTGTTATTTCTCTGAACTTATTTTATAAATAATTTCCTAGCTACTGTCAGGTAGGCTGAAAAGGGGTAGAAAAATATTTATTGTAAAATATGTTCAGAAGATAATAAGACCATTGTTTAGTATAAGTGTGTCTCTGAAATTTCGGGCATAGATTAGAGGTACTTATGCGTTTTTTCTTTTAATTTATTTTATATATATAGTTTCATTATTACCTCTTCCTCTAACTACCAGTACTACTCTTAATTAATTGACTACTACTTGCTATTGAGTTAAGTTATACTGATCAAAAGATTCATCTCAAAATATGTCTGGGAGAAGGTCGAGGATGCAGTCATCAGAAGGAGGCACCTCCAGGATTTCAGATGATCAGATCATACAACTTGTCTCCAAATTGCAGCAACTTCTTCCTGAAATTCGTAATCGTCGCTCCAACAAGGTTTTTGTTTCTTCCTTCCATATGCATTTCGTTTTCGATATATACTTCTTTCGGTGCGTATGTACATGCTCAATATTCTGACGTACTATAAATATAATAGGCCTCTTATTATAATTTAGCTCGTATGTATGTATGTTCAAGTATGAAGTTTGTACATGCATCGGTAATGCACTCTAAAATGTCACTGTACCTGTAATATCAGTTTAGCCGGAACATAATTTAGTGCCGTATGGCTCACTCTTTTTTTTTTTTTTAATGAGAAACAATAAGAGTGAATAAAAAATATGGGGAATCGAGTGAGAGAGAAAATGAAAAGTCATTTTAAATGAAAAGTATAAAATTCATTTCTCTCATAATTTTAGAAAAAAAGAAAAATTGTTGTCGTTATATTAAAAAATAATTTCTTTAGTTCTTCTAGGGTTAAAAAGAAGGTGTCTCTCGCACCGTCATCACTTAGCTTTGACTTTCATTAATTGATTTTCTTTAGAAAAGATATTTTTTTTCTTCTAAAAAGATACAACATTCTGAAAAGATAATATTGCTCGATCAGAAGCATTTCTTAGGGAATTAAATTTTTTAAGAAAATACAGTGTGTTTTATGGAGTCAGATTTTATTTTCTTGTTTGTTTCATCTTTTTTTTTTCTTTTTCTGTTTCTACTTTTTGACTAACATGAATATATAAGAGATCACATTCGTATTATTTAAAATTATTGAAAAGTGAGGACAAAACACCATTGGTTATATTGATTTAAAATAGCATGAATTTTTTTTCGCTTTTTTAAGTATAATCTGGAAAGAGTAAAAGAGTGTCGTTGAAAAAGGAGAAAATTATTTTATATTTATAATTTTTTTCCCCGTAATTCCAGAATAATGCTTTGGGTCCCATATATAGATGCATAGAACCAATTTAGAATTTACTCAATATTTGACTTTTTTTTAGTTGTTCATCAATTAAGATATGTTTGTCTATAAATTTAAATTTTATACACTAACAATAATATTTATATGTTATATATTTTACGTTTATATAAAAATCGATAATGAATTTACGAATCGATCCGTCGCAGGCATCAGCATCTAAGGTGCTTCAAGAAACATGCAACTACATTAGGAATTTGCATAAAGAGGTGGATGATCTTAGTGATCGACTTTCTCAATTATTATCAACCATTGATGCTGATAGTCCAGAAGCTGCAATTATTCGTAGTTTAATTATGTAATTTTCAATCATTTATTTATATATAATTATAATTACTATATTATATATATTTGGATGCACTAATTAATCTACTAAATATATACATATATAGTTCTGTATTTCTTCTTAATTCGATCTCTAGATTTTGGTCAATATTAATTAGCTAGGCCAATCTCATAATTAATGGTGTGCTTGTATTGATGTTTACCAATATTAATTATGGAATTTGCTCAACACTGTAATTCCCATGTACTATAACATTTGTTATTTATTTTTATTTTTCGAAAGTCAGATTATTAACATTTTAATTCAAATTCTTTATTCTTAAGAGAATCCCCCACCCGAACCATTCTTAAGACCACCAAGCTCTCTCGAATGAATTCTACTCTTTCTGCTTTCGAGCTACACCGGGGCAAAATCTTTTCCCCACATGATGTATGTTGCATCAACTTGTTATAATAGTGGAATATTTAATAATTAATTTATAATTTTAAAATATTAAATTAATTTATTCAATATAATTTAATTAGCTTGGATAATTAATTAAATTAATTCCCCGAAGTGAAAAGTTGTATTAGGAGGGAGGGAGTATTCTTAAAGCAGGAAAAAGAAATATTGAATAGCATATGTGCGACTGCCGACTGTCAGGACTTGTTTGGTCATAGATTTTCTAGGTAAAATTTGGAAGGAAATTTTTTAAATAGTATTTGCCAGTATAATTTGTCATTATTTGACATAATTCAAATATTTAAATATTAAAAAATATTAGTATTTGAGTCAAATTTCATTATTTGAAAATTTTAACAAATTCAAATTTTATACTGAACTTTTATATTTTTCAAAAACACCTTCTACAGTACTCCCTCCGTTTCAAAAAAAAAAGGTCTAGTTTGACTTGACACGGAGTCTAAAAAAATAAAGAAAACTTTTGATCATGTGGTCCTAAATTAAAGTTATGTCAAATGTACAAATTGTCCTTTAATTTTATGGCCTTAAACATGCTATGTGGAGAGTTGTTATAGAAAAAAAGAAAGAGGTAATTCTTTTTTAAACAGTCTAAAAAAGAAATGAGATCATTCTTTTTTAAACGAAGGGAGGAGTTGTTCGCGTTGAAAGCATGAACTCATAATGTAACGACTATTTTCACTAGTTTCAAAGGCTTGTGTGTTACATAATTTTTTACGTAAACATCAAAACACTGATGAAATATTCAATAAATATGAAAGTGATGATATGATTGTTGATGAAAATGACGAACAATCGATTTAGGGTGATAAAGTCATGTGTTTCGTCTATTCAGGATTGATGAATGATGCTTAATGCACTCACTCCGAACAAACATATTGTCTATTATCATGAACATTACTTGTTATTTGCTGCAACAAAGATTCAACTGAATTGTTGTGGAAGTCATGAATCTTGTTATGTTGACGTTACTATCTTGCTATGTAATATAAAGGGATAATGCCCAAGTACCCCCTCAACCTATGCCCGAAATCTCAGAGACACACTTATACTATACTAAGGTCCTATTACCCCCCTGAACTTATTTTATTAATAATTTTTTACCCCTTTTCAGCTTACGTGGCACTATCTTGTGGGCCCAATGATGGTTGATTTTTTTTTCAAACTAGTGCCAGGTGGGCTAAAAGGGGGTAGAAAATTACTTATAAAATAAGTTCAGGGGGGTAATAGGACCTTAGTATAGTATAAGTGTGTCTCTGGGATTTCGGGCATAGGTTAACCACTTGTGAATTATCCCTAATATAAATATATGATTAATTTTGATAGTTTTTTAAAACTTATGGGTATAAATTATATTTATTAAAAAAGTGAAATATGCCAAATATTATAAATGAACACGTGGTGAATTTCAGTCAAATTCTCACTCAATAATATATATTTAAAATTTATTGTCAAACACTATCCTAAGGTAGAAACTAAATCATTGCCAAAAAACATTTTTTTAAAAAAAAATAATAGACGAACACAATATGGTTAGTAAAAATATTTTAAAAATGAATTAGTTAATATAATTATTATTTTTTGAAAAACATATTTTTCAGAAAAACTATTTTGTTTAAAATATTTTTTTTTAAAAAAAACAAACAATTAGCCAAACAGGCTTAGACCAATCAGAATATGATAAGATATGTCTCATTCATGTCCTTTCATTGACAGAGCTATTACTCACTCACTTCTTTTAATAGCATCTTTAGTTTTAATTTTAATTTTCCTATATTTAAGATTATAATTATAGTTTTAAATATATTTGATACATGCATTTGATATGTCTCTGACTTTAAACTACCAAAATTAATTATTATTATTTTAAGCTTTATGTCAAATTAAAACGTATCAAATAAATTTAAATAAAAAAATTAATAATTTTTATATCGGGAAGAATCCAACGAACATTCTAGGTAGAGTAATGGAGACATAATGCAGTGATTAGAGTATTGGTTTAATTAATTCTTTATGAAGTGAGAAAATGACTTCTTAACGAAACCACGTTAGCGTTCACAGTAAACTACTCTTTTTTATGATTAAGAAAGTTGATAATTAGATGAATGCATGCCAATAAAATGGGAATAATGTATTAATGTTAGGCTAGAGATAGAAATTCTATAGTGACAATATATGGTATATATTATCATATTAGAAACAATTTTTAACAATAATAAATAGACAAATACATAAATAAAGAGTACTAAAATTTTTATAGATATTAATTAACTGTCCGTAAAAGCTTTAGAAACATGTATACACAGTGTTATTTCCCGCTAAAAATATAGCGACAATTAAGTTATTGCCGTCAGCTATCATTTTTGGTGTAGCGTATATTGATTATCGTTCATTACAAGAAATCATTGATGGACAAAATTGTGTTGTTGAACAATAAGAATCTTATGCTAATTATAAGTTATTTAGCGACAAATTATAAGTTACTTGATAAATTTTAAAGCTAATTTCTTATTTTCTAGTAATGATATTTTGGTCGACATATTTGTAAATATATATTAAGAGAAAGGGACATTGACATTGGTGTTACAAAAAAAAAATGTGATATTCATCAAATCAAATAAAACATAGTATATATGTAGAGAAGATTGTGAGCCCTCATTTGACTAAATAAGACTTTGATGTTGCCTTTACCTTTATGAATGGTCACCTTTAGAGAGGACACAAAATCAAGAAACCCTGTGTCATATCAATTTCATTTGTTGAAAAATGATTCCAATATTCACTGTGTAGTCGACAACTATATATTACACATATATTGTTTTATTTGTTTTTAATTTATATGATTTTGTTATTAATTTTTTATAATATTTTAAGTATATTTTCAAATAATATATGTGGCAAATGTGATATTTTGAAAGTTAATCAATTTAAATATATAATTTTAAAATAAAATAAGTTATTTTTTATCCTTTTTTATACGTGATACTTATGAAATTTCAAGAATTAATCAATTTTCGATATGCTTTTAAATACTATAAGTTTGTGGTTCATAATATTTCTATAACGTACTTTTTAAATAATATATTTTGTTTATGTTATCCCAATTTATACCGTACATGTAAAATGTAGAGAGCTGTGATATATTTTTAGAGACTTGTTTTAAATATAAATTTGAAATATCATTTTTTCTTTTTCAAACTTTTGTATCTCTAAAATTCGAATGTAGTATATAATTTAAAATTTTAAATTTAACTTTCTCATTAATTAAATCATTTATTTATATTTCTCGGTAATCATAGTTTATAATGATTTACATTTTTCATTAGTTAATTATAAGAAGTTGGAAAAAACAGTAGCAAACAAAGAAAATGAAAGAAGAACGAATGACTTTAGGCCTCTTTAAAAGGCACAAAATTGTAGCTTTATTTACAGAAAAATACCAAACAGATAAAGTAATAAAATGCAATAAAGGGCAAAAGATAAATCGAAAAAGTACGGCAGAAGCATCATAAAAAAGCACCAAAATATAGCTTTAATTACAAAATTGTACAAAATAAGTGAAGCAATAATGTAGAATATAAAGGGTAAAATATAAATCTACTTAGTTAACTACGGAAACTACGCAGCTGATACAGACATGTTGATCGAGAGTTGTGTCATAGTTTATATATTAATAGTTAAGTATGGAAACCACATAGCTGACACAGATATGTTCATCGAGAGTTGTGTCATAACTTATATACTAATAGTAGAAGTAGATACAAATACATATATATATGTATATATATATATATATATATGTTGAATGAGAGTTGTATCATAACTTATATATTAATAGTTAAGTATGAAAACCACACAGCTGACACAGATATGTTAACCGAGAGTTGTGTCATAACTTATATACTAATAGTAGAAGTAGATACAAAATATATATATATATATATATATATATATATATATATATATATATATATATATATATATATATATATATATATATATATATATAATTGACACATCCATCTTTGGGATATTAATTTTGTGGATTTTAATTTCCCATTCAAATTATTGGCCAATAAGTAACTATTTAGGAACTATTTTATTATTCTACTACTAGGGAAGTAGTTGTACCAAGAGTAGAATGTGTAGGTTCTGGACTTTCGGTTCAATAGGGACGTTAAAAATTATTTGAATATAAATTGATTCAATAGAGAAAAATGAATTAAATATAGTAGTTTCTCTACAAATCATAAGTTTAAGAATTTAAGCACACAAATATTCAAGTTAATAAATCACCCAAGATCAATTCCACAAATTTCAAGAACAAGCTTCACAAGTCTTTGAATTAAAAAAAAAAAAGACAAGATCAAGTTAAAATTCATCAAGATTCAAGATCAAAATCAAAGGCTCTTGAATCCGCATACAAGTCAAGAACAAGTTTATCAAGATTCAAGATCAAGCTTTGAATTTATTCGAAAACACAAATAAGAGAATCATAAAGTTTATAATAATTATTGCGATATTCTGTCTTAATTATTATTTTCTTGATACAAATTTTATCGTCATAATATATATACATTACATATAAGAGATTTTAGGGCTTGGAAGCTTTTGACGATAACAAATAGAATTACATTAAAATATTTGTTGTTTCTCAAGTTGATAAGTGAATGACTTGATACGTAAAGTAAATTCTACAGAAATAACATGATCCGTTGATCCTAAATAATGTCTCGTGAAACACGATCTATTTTGATTTTTGAAAAGTTCACCTTTATATTAGGGGAACACTAAATAAAAATGCCACCAACCGGCCATATATATGGAAGGGCCATTACAGAGGACTGCACTGGCATTCAAATTGCAATTATTATAAGTAGAAGGACGTGGATTGGAAAGGAATAAAAAATAAAAATAAATTCTCAATTTAATAATAATTGTCTACTATACTATTTTAGAATATTTAATTTATTTATTTATGAAATTAACTGATAATATTGCACTTAATTCCTAATTTATTTTTATTATTAATTATAGTAATTAATTTTCTATTATATTTTTCAAGACATTATTGTTCAGGAAATTACATAGTATTATACTGAAATTACCGTTTTATTTATTGGTGCTTAAAATGTTCCAAAATCAATAATAAACAAATATTATTGGACAGGGGGAGTATATAATTTTTTTTTTCTAAATGCTTCTAGACTTTGGTAATCTTTGTTTCTTAAAAAGTAATTATTGTAAAAAAAAAAAAAACATATCCTCATTCTTTAACTAATTCTTGCAATATACGACGTTAGATGTGTGAAATTTGTAGTTTGAACAACTTAAATAAGGTTAAATTAGTTGTTTTTAGGTAGATTTAGTACCAAATATTGAAACCATTTTATGTGTTTGTTTAATACAAAGTATTTTTTTGAAAAAAAAAAACTATTGTTTGAAAAATAATTTTTTAATATTTAACAATCGCATATAAGCATCTAAAGATATATTTATGTAATGCAGAAAAATAATATTACGATTTATGGGATAGTGGTAAAAGGGTAGATGTTGGGAATAGAGTCGTCAATATGGGGTAGGCTTGTTGGGTTGGCCTAGCCTAGTCCGGAATTTAATAGGGATGAGTTACGATTTTTGGAGTCCATTTGAAAAAAGATTTTTTAGCCCGGCCTGAATAAGCCTGTTGATTTGTGAGGCTTGAGAAATATCGGTAGGGGGCGGCCCGTGGGCTAATAAAAATTAATTAAGAATATAATATAATATTAAAATTTTAAATTAAAGAGAGTACAAACTCAAAACAACAAGGTTAATATTTTTATTTAGATATTTATACTTTTACTTGAAAAAAAACTTAATAAATATTACAAAGATAATTTTATTTGTAGATTTGATTAAAAAATAATAACATTAACATCGTGTAATATTCTTTTGTCGACATTTATGATAATATTTTTAGATTATAATTTATAATTTAATTTGGTAATTCTGAATATAATATAATTTTTAAATAAAGTGGGCTGGCCCCGCAAGCCTGTAGACCACGTGTTTGTGGGTTGGGCCGGTCATTTTTTGGTCCACAACAAAAATGGTCTAGCCCGGCCTGACCAATAAAATGTCGAAGCCTGTATAAATTAGCCTGAATGGGATGAGCTAGCCCATATTGACAGTTCTAGTTGGGAGCTTTGGGGTGAAGAGGACGCAAAGATCCCATAAACTTGAATTGCTATTGATAAAGCATTTTTTTAATACTCCAAATTATTTTCAGATTCTCGAGCACCTATTTTTTCTAATAAACAGACAATTTTTAAAAATTCTCCATACCAAACTCAGCTTAAATATCATATTTTTTATGTGTAAATGTAGATGGTCTATTTAATTTATCATTATTGGTCATTTTTTTAATTTTAAAAGTAGATAATTTATATTTAAAAAAATGAAAATTGATATTTTGTGAGTGATCAATTTATCAAAGGATAAAAAAGTCAAAAATGTGCTTAAATTATGCGAAAGGAACAAAAATGTCATCCGTTTGTAGTTTGGTCCAAAAATGTCCACTGTCAATACTGTAGTCGTTATTGTTATTTAATGGATCACAAATACTCATTTATTAAATAAATAAATTGTTATTTTTTTAACACATTATTTTTTAAATTAACAAATATTTATCTTACTTCAGTTCAAAAAAATAAAATAAAAAATGAATGTATTTTTATTTTATTATAATTATTTTTTATCGTTATATAAATATAAATTAATGATGGATATCCTAGATCTTTTATATATATATATATATATATATATATATATATATATATATATATATATGACATATTTCTGTCCAGAGGATGTATGAAGTTATTCTATTTTAACTGAATAAAATTAGATTAAGAAAAAATATTCCTTATATTTTTATTTGTTAAAAGAAATAAAAAAAAGAACATCATTCTTTAATAATATTTTAATTAGAAAGAAATCGTGTTTAAAAAGGAAAATGACATTTTTGACCTATTTAGTAACTATGGGGGCATTTCTATATCATAATATTGAATTCAAGGCATTTTGAAACCAAAATATTACTGTCAAAAATATTTTTGAGCCAAAACTATAAATAGAGGATACTTTTTTTTTCTTTCTCATAGTTTATTTATGGACATTCTGACCCTTTTCTCTTCATTAAATGACGATTATTTATCCTCAAATAATTCAAGTGAAAAAATAGCAAATGAGACCACAAAAATTGTTCTTCTCATAGCTAGTTAGAAGACCATAAAATAAATAATATTATCCGGTAGATATTTATTTCGTTGAAATATGGCTTTCAAGTTAAGTTCCGAATTAGTGGATGATGCCAAAGGGAGTGGCGATGCCATATGCAAAAAGGAAGAGACTCCTAGAATGGCAGAGACAAATTTTGACCTAATTACACAATAATTTAAGGGTATAATTAGAAATAAAAATATTTCTCAAAAATGTGTTTCATTCATAAATCAAACACTAATTTTTTTTTCCGGATCGACTCACCAATCAAATATGAGAAAAAGTCAAAAATCTACTTGTTTTCCCGAAATACATTTTCATTCATACCAACAGGGACAGAGCTCTTCGGCAGAAAACTATATTATTCATATATGGTTAAAATAAGTTTATATGTATATATATTAGATGTCAAACCCCTTTTGGCTATCTATTCCTACAGATTTGAATCTCCTTATTAAAATCGTGACTCCGCCACCGCATACTAGACACACCCTTAATCTTGTATTAGCAATCTTTGTCTTATTAATCTTTGTAACAAACGACTCTTTATTATATTTACCAAATCGCCCTTGTTAAAAAATATCTCCAAGTAAAAATAGAATTATCTATTTACAATTTCTCTGTGTTTCTCATCCGCGGCTGATTGCTCTTTTCCGCTTTGACCATCTGATCATCATTGTCTGGTGAGATTCTAATTTGTAAACCTTTTTTGATGCCTAAATTTGCTTTTTAATATATGATTATCTATTTGTTTATTGAACTTAAATGTATCTGTAAATTCAATTATCCTAAGGTTTTATTGGTGCTGAAATTTCTTCACTTAACCCTAATATGTATACACAAATCTGGTAGTAATTTTTATGACTATCACTGTGGATTCTGAAAATCTCATGGAATGGAGCCCTTAGTTATTCTTCAAAGTCAATGTATTTGAGTCATTGTAATCAGAATATGAAATGGGCTTCGGTGGTCAATGAATTGAGTTGAGAATGAAGTATGACTTTTCAGATATAAATCTCACTAGAGACAGTATAACACTAGGTGATTTCTTCCATATTATGTAGCCTTGGTGTATTTGGTGGAAGGTGACACGTTTTTTCGTGGAATTAGTTGTGGTGTGTGTAAGCTGCGTTAGACTATTATTGTTAAAAAACGTATTTAAAAATGAAATGGGCTTGAATAGAGAGAAATGAATATTACGGATTAATATAACGAAGGCTTTGAAGATCTCTTACTAGTCTCTAGTCTAAAGTGTTCTGTTATATTATTTGGAGAGCTAACTGAAGTTTGTGATGAAATCTTATGAAAAATATTGGCTTACTGGCTTTATCTGAGTGATTAAATTACTATATTTCCTATCTCAATAGCTAGAATGCACTTAGCACTATTGAGCTGATAAAGTTATTGGAACACCCTTTTTGATCTGGGAGCTGTGCTATTTGTGTGTGCTTCATATTTCCTCATACAGAAAGTACCATTGATCTTTATACAAAATCTTCTTTTGTTCTTCGATTTCAAGATAATTGCAGATGTTACATCCTAAAGCATACTTTTGTCTTTATTCAACTTGATAAGAATAATATTTCTGATATAAAGGAGTTTTGGAAATGAATATCTTGATCACACATTATATCATGCGTATACAAGGATCTTAAAAAATCCGATTTTGTTTAATTTTTTCAATGTTCTTTCCTTAAAAGTGGCCTCGACAAGCCATGAACTAAGAAGTATTGACATGATGATAAATCAACGGACTAAAGTTAAGTTTTATCTTTTAGCTCTTATGAAATTTGAATCATTTACTCTTCTTGATTTAATCAGGTTAAGCCACCTTTCCTTGGGATTTGCACCGTGTTTCTATCCATGTATTTGGGTCATTACAAAGCAGAAGTCACGAGTCTTTCTACCAAAGCTACGGAGAAAGATGTCGATGATTTTTTCTCTCACTGTGGTGAAATTGAACAAGTAGAGATCATCAGGTAGCTTTTCGTTTATTTGAGTTTACCTGCAATTTCTGCTACAGCATAGTTGTCATTTCGAGCTGATTATTGTCGGTGCTATAAATTTATGCTTGGCGATTGTTCCCAGAATTTGTTTATCTAAGATGAAATAGTTGATATAAATGCTTAATCAATAGTATTCTGTTTGCATGTCTTATGCAATTCTGCCTTGTGAAATATGTCAAATAAGACGTGTATTGCCACTCTTTTCCATGTGACTTCTTCAGAGCATTATGAAATGTCAACAAGAGCTTATGTGTTGCTATAAATTCTGAGATGTTTGCTTAGAAAGAACAAGGTTAGCATCCGATAATGTTTGCTGTTGACAACCCATTGTGAGTAGTGAAGCATATCATCTCAATGTCCTGAAACTCACTATAAGACATTCCAAACTTTCTTCGTCAAAAGGATGTTTAAACTTTAAACAAAGTAGCAGATGGAGAGATTTCAATGCTATTAAACTGTGTGAGAAAAGATGGATGTTCTTTACCCTTCCTGATTTCAAGTGTTGCCTTTATTGAATGCAGATTGAGTGAATATGCTTCTATAGCCTATGTTACGTTCAAGGATACTTATGCACTGGAAACTGCTATTTTACTCAGTGTAAGTTTCTGCTTTACTCCACTGTTATATTAGTTCTACTTAGCAGAAAGAACCTCCAAGGTGAATGCGTTACATATCCAATGCTGCATATCTGTATGCTAATGAGTCAAGTTTATACTCATCATCTCCATGATGAACATCAAAAAGATTTTTTTATTGGCTTGATTAATGCTTATCGAAGCTTATAATTTCTTTTGTTTAAGAATAGTCAATAATCTACCAAAATAGGTGCTTGCAGTAACTCTCTAAACTCAAGCTTTAAAAGCATCAATGAAAAATATTATATTTATATCTACATTCCTTAGTCATGAATTTTCTTCATATTGTTTTGAACTTTTAATTAAGATTGTTGTCTCGTTCTTTCACTTATAAGTGTTTGAGTGTTTTGATTTCTAGCTGAACACAAGTTGACAGCCTTTGTGCAACTACCTGGAAGGTCCTTTTAAAGAGCTTCTGATGTGCTATCCTATTTGGACATGTTCTTATTAAATCTATATTTATATCCGCAACAAATGCAATTTGGACTCCCTCGTTTAATCTGTTGTCCCAATTCTTTAAACCTAATCTCTCTCTTAATAATGTGATCAATTTTATCCCTGACACAATACACTGTATTTAAGAGCAATCGATGCTATGTGAGATGAGCTTTGGTGGTAAACTATGTGACCACTACCTATGTGTCATTCTATTTGGTCTAGTTTAACAAGAGACCTACAATTCTGAGTGATAGCACGAAAGGGTACTTAAATTTCAAAGACATTTGACTACTTGACATACCTTTAGGTTTTTATGGTTGCAACGAGTTAATATGATCTATCTTGTGTTTTCACCATGTAAATATGTGATTGTATATTTTGACTTTTTGAAAAAGGTAATTAGATAAAATATAACTATTTTGAATTAAGCTGCTAGTTATTTGTGTACCCACCAACCATAGATGAAGGAGATCATTGATTCTAGGCCATGAGAATATGCAAACTAATCTTTTTGATATATGTTTTTCTATTCACTATTTTACATGTAGAGACGTCTTGGTACTTGTGCTTGAGTTGTATATACCAGTTTTCTGCTTTTATATTTGAAACTAATGTTTTAATTCATGGGAGGTGGCAGTACCCCATGAATTAGGCAAGGTGCATGTAGCTGGCCTGGCCACCACGATAATAATAAAATTCTTGTTTAATTCCATATCTAGTTTTCTCGTCATTGTGCTCTTTTTCTTCATTTTCCTTGTTCTCTCTGTTTTTAGTTGGACAAAGTATGTGCATCGGGCGAAATGCTAGATTTATTCCTTTGGCGCTAGTACCGCATTCAATAAATTCATACAGCTATTTTATGTTTCAAATTTGCACCTATAAAAAAATTCTTAACCTTTTAGCCTTGATTCAGGGATCCACTATACTAGATCAATGTGTTCGTATATCTCGCTTGGAAGCCCATGTAGATGAAGACGATCCTTGGAATAACTATATAGATAAGGTGGAGAATGGAAGCAGCTCTGCGGTAGGCTTTTCCCATTTGATCTCCTTTCAAGTTAAAGTTTACCTTATTTGTCTGGACAATCAACTCTCTTACTGCCTTAATATGAGAGTAAATGAAAATAAAAATGTTGTATCATTCATCGGTGAATTAATAGGAGTATGATCTCAGTGGCAGCTCCGCTTTTGAGATTAATTTGCTCTTAAGGGATATTTTGCACGGGTAAAAGAATCCAATTTGTGAACTGAGCTTATCATGATTTTCTTTCTTTGGTGAGCTCTAGAGCTGAGGATATGTAATTAATATAGCTTATTTTACTATTCTTCTTTTCCTTTCTTTATTCTTTCCTTGATAAAAGTATTTGTACATTATCACAATTGTTGAGGTCCCTAAAATTCAGTTCGACTCTTGTTAGTTAATTTGGGGAAAGTTGATTCAGAAAGTTAAAAAACCTATTGACTGAGGTATGTTGGTGGAGATGTAAGAACAAATTAATTCTTCAAACAACTCACTTTTTTCTTTCTTTTCGTTTTTTCAGTTTCTTTTTTGTTCACTGTTCTCCACTTTTATTTTTATCCTTAGCTTCCCTCTTGCTTTACTTGAGCCGAGGGTCTTCTGAAAACCTCTCCACCTTTACAAGGCAGGGATAAGGTCTGCGTATACACCACCCTCCCCAGACCGCACTTGTGGGATTACATTGGTCAATGGTCACTGGATATGTTGTTGTTGCCTAGCTTCCCTGTTGTCATTTTGAAATTTTTCTGTAAATTAGCAGGTCCATACAAATCAGTTTGTTTCAACTCCTGGAGAAGCTGTGACCATGGCACAGCAGGTAGTTGAAACCATGATAGTGAAAGGATATCAACTAAGTAAGGATGCGCTAACCAAAGCCAAAGCTTTTGATGAGTCTTATCATGTGTCATCTACTGCAGCAGCAAAGGTGGCAGATCTCAGCAAGAGAGTTGGGCTTACTGATAAAATTCTGTCTGGCATGGAGACTGTTAAATGCGTGGACGAGAAGTACCATCTTTCTGAGCTTACCATGTCCGCTGCATCTTTTACAGGGAAAACAGCTGCAGCTGCTGCAACTGCTGTGGTTAGCAGTAGTTACTTCTCCAAGGGAGCTTTTTGGGTTTCAGATGTTCTGAATCGGGCTGCCAAGGTCGCTGCTGACTTGGGTAATAATGGTGTCAAAAAAGAAACAGCTCCTATAGAAATGAACCAAATTGGTAAATAGGGCTGACACAATGTCTGCCCACATGGAATGAATTTGTCCAAAGGTGTAAGCTTTCCATGGAGACATTAATGTGAATATGAACAATTTTAGCTATAGTTGAAGCAGAGTGAGCAAAATGGTGTAACAGGATCCATACTTATGGTAACGTGTTGGTATTTTGCAGTCATTACCGTGGTTTAATCAAATTTGATTTCCTCTACTGAAGCGAGTACAATGTAAGTAATACGCTTGATTGGATTACAAGTTGATCATATATGTCATGCTTTTCAGTTTTCAGTGAGCTGGTATTTTATCATTCATTAATCTACGTGTTATTGACAAAGTTAACTTGCATCCATTCTGCCATCGCACACATACTACTTCTATGAATTTGCCTAGACTTGCAAGTGATCCTAGAGCCAGAAGAACTGGGGAAGCTATTGGTACTTTCATCCCAGATGCTGGAAAAGTATTTGTTTGAACCTAATCTTATCAACCATGTTTCACAGTTGGATAAATGTTACTATTATACTGCTGCTACTAATGTGCTGAATAGGCAGTAAAAGTTGGATAATCTGTTAGCTAGATGATATTTGCATTAGTTTAGATGCTTGAAGCCTTTGCCTAAAAGAAGGTTCAGGACCTAGAATCTTAGGGCTTAAAATTGTTTTGCATATGCATACATAGTTTGAGCTGAAAATAATGCTTCAGTTGAACCTGTAAAACTCGCCTTAGAACCGCTTCTAAGTCCTACCCATCAGCTTAGGCCTGAACTTTGATTGTCTTCGTCCTTGTAAATAGATAGCCCCATGCAAGCGGATGAATGTTAATCACAACAAATCAGACATTGTATAAGCCCATTCTCATTGCTATCTGGGCATCGTTGGAAGCCACACTCATCTTCTTCATCATACTCTGCTTCATAGTATATTTTACAACTTCCATAGCATGTCTCACATGGCACAAGTCTAACATCTCCACAGCCTTCACAAACTCCATTTACTACCTTCTTAAGCTGTCTTTTTTCGTCCATTCTGCATATTTCATCAACCCCACCAATGTATTTTCTCCCCAGAATACCCTTGGCAGCAAAACCCCACCTTCGTATCGTTCCCCTGGTAGTAACTCTTTCAACTCCTCCTTAAACCCTGCATGCATCGATACATCTCTTTCATCGATCTTAACACCTAGTCCCTTCAAAATCATCCGAACATAACAACAATTCTCATACGTTTTCCTCACTCCTCTCAGGCTTGTGAAGTATAAAATCACTTAGTATTTTTTCTGTTGAACCAATTTAAGCTGAGCAACTCCACAGTTTGATTTCAGTCGGGGTGTATTGTCCAAGACATGGAAAGAATAGTTACAGACAGGAAGATTAGTTTCTTCAAGCATTGACACTCTCTGGCTCACCACCAGGAGTAGTTGTAATTGTAGTCTTAGGAATCAGTTGTAATTGTAGTCTTAGGAATGACTTCTGGGATTTTCTCATTGATCATTGAGACCATGTCTTTGTCTCAATCAGCCCCATTTCGAACTCTTCATCAATGTCATCTTTTTTTAACAATAATTCATCATCTTCGATATGTTGTTTCATTGGATCAAGTCTCAAAGATCCTAATGTTGAGGAAGTGAGAGAGACCAGTTGGATGCTACACTCTTTATCGATAGGAATATGTTTGTTCATCGAGTAGCTTCGATGCACTGGAGAATAGTGTCCGTTGAATTTTGGCATTACTTTTGGCTTTGAACTAGTGCAACCCATGTTAAATAAAAGTCCAGCCTAGAAATTGATTTGAGTAGAAGAATAGAGCAGTGGATGGAAAGAAATCAATCAAGATTGGGTAAAGATTTCGAGAGATTAATAAGTAGCCAAATCGATGAATTTCAAATGTTTTAGAGATAAAAACAAGAAACAATTTTTTTTCTGTTAAATTATCATACTCCCCTTATACGTCCTACCAAACGGTTCCTTTTTCTTACTCCATTCTATAAAAGCTAATGCATGCATTATTTTTTCTAATATAGTTTACGAAGAGAGTTGAATGTAAGAAGAAAAGGAGAGTTTAACGTGTCTTTTCATTTAATGAAATGATGGTATATTTTTACCATGATGTATCAAGTACTACACTTAATTAATTAGCTATGGCAAGTAAGCCATTTTAACTTGGGTTTACAGATGGAATCCCCACTTCTTGCAGCCAAAACTTTGAGTAAAATTGTTTGATAAAAATTTATTCACATCGTGGTGCTTATAAATTTATTTAATATTAACGAAAATATACATTAATTAATCATTATATATGTTCACATATATGTGATGCATTCATTAATATGTCATGAATATTCACACATTACTTTTATCATATGGAATTCATTCATCAAAGTTCAAATGGTATAGTACTTAAAATTCTATTTGTTGTCCACCTATACCTAACCTAGCTAGCCTTTTAATACGTAGTAGGTAGTAAAGTTGTATAATTTTTTACTTATACTCTTTCGCTCTTTTAGACAGATCGAATATCGAATATAAGTATATATTGAAAAATGATGGATTAAGATAGACTTTTAACGTTTTGTATTAGACTATTTATGTATTTTTGGATTATTAATTCCACTTCTTATAAAAGAAATAAAAACTTTCCACTCGTATATTATAAATAATTACCATCTAAATAATGATATTATCGAGAAAAAAAATTAAATTAAACATGAAGACATACTATGTCAAGGTTCAAAATCAAGAATATAAAATTATGAAACCATGTGAGAAACAACCCATGATCATAGGGATCATGGAAGATTTGATTTTGAATTTCCAAGTAGCAATTTTTATATTATTTAAAAAACGCATTGCATGTACTATAACCACCAATAACCGATTAAATTACAGATTATGTAAGATTTCTACCTATTTAAGAAATAAATTAACCATTTACTGAATAATTATCCTAAAAAGGGACAAGACGCTAAATTTACTAGGTTGCGAATCAATACTATTTTAAATGAATCAATCATTTGTAGAGATGGAATGTCAAAACAAAAGGCTAAATTTAAGTTTTACTTTAATGTGTTTTTATATTACAATTTAATTTATGTGATGTAATTTAAATTGATAGAAAATATAAGAAAAAATGTAAAAGGAAAAGACATTATTTTTTTATTTTATCTATTATACCCTCACTTTAATGAGTAGATTGATTTTGGACTTTATCAGATATAAAATGATTAACTCACTATGTCAATAATTATTTTTAATAAATATGTCAAGTAAAAAAGAGACGAGTAAATAGAGCAAAAGGGAATTTAAAGATAAAGTAGGTTTTTTTTTTTTTTTAATATTGACAATAACAAAAAAATAAATTTAAAATAACGAACAAATAAAATTGAAGGGCAAAAGTATCTAGAGAGTTAGCACCAAAATAGAAAAAGGAAATCCAAATTGTTGGCAATGCCAGCCCTTAGCTTTTTAAACTCTTTTTATGGAAAGGTGAGTAATTTGAGAATCACTATTATTCTTTCCGTTTTAAAAGAAATATTATTTTTAGCTTGAACATATCTTTTCAAAAAATTATTTATATCTAAAAGCAAAATATAAATATAAATACTTTAATATGGTAACATTATAATAACTTTTTAATGAGGTAAATTATAAGAAGTAGGAATACGAATCGACTGATGATAGAAAAAATTGTCTATTTCTTTATCTCTTCTACGAAGAATTCTAATCTCCCTAGGTTTGAATTCCTTTCGGAGATAACCAATCATCTTTTTTTAAAGTAAGAGTTAGGTATATGAAGTTGAAGTAAGAGTCCTTCTATAAGGGTTTGCTTCGAGGGTTATGGATCTGGGCGAGGATCGTAGCGAGTGAATTGATTTGTGAGAGTATACGTGTGCGAATATGCTATTCATAAAAGTCTTACCTATAGAGTAATTAGGATTGAACTGAGAGTTCTATTTAATTTTTTTTTAAAATTGAAGAAATGTATCATTAATATCTTCTTAATTGTTGAAAACATCATTTATTTTAAATTAAAATAAAACGATAAAATCACCATTTATTTTAAATCGAAGAAATAAGTCTATAAATATGGCCCAACCACATGCTTTATTCAGATTCTGCGGCAGACCATAATATTCATCATCTTCTAATTATTACTTCTTATTTAATTAACTCTATCAAATAAGAACATCATCACTTACCAAAAAAACCATTTACTTCACACCAAACCTGATCAATTCAATTTCACTAATTAGTTTCCTTTGGATTCTCATGTAGTTGACTTCAATAATGGTAACTAATTATTATATTTTTTCTCTCATTAGAAAATATAACTTTGTTCATTCTACTAACAATTGACTTTATGAAATATATCTATCTAGCCGATCTCACTCGAACACTTTTATCAAAAACTTTTAGTATATATGGATAATAATAATGTGTAACATATCAAACATAGCTTTTTAGAGATATAAACGAATAATGTACAAGTACTCTATCAATCTATGCCCGAAATTTCAGAGACACACTTATACTATACTTATTACCCCATGAACTTATTTTATTAATAATTTTCTCCTTTTCGGCCTACGTGACATTATCTTGTGGGCCCATCGCTAATTGATTTTTTTTTTCAAGTTAGTGCCACGTAGGCCGAAAAGGGATAGAAAATTACTTATAAAATAAGTTCAGGAGGGTAATAGGACCTTAGTATAGTATAAATATGTCTGTGGGACATAGATTAAGAGGGTACTTGTGCATTTTCCCGAGATATAAATAAAAATTTTGAGCATCTTTTTTAAATTTTATCTTTAACTCTAGCCTGTTTAATGATTGTATTTTCTGGACATATAATATATACTTCAATAACCAACCAAAAAAAATAAAGTAGCTAGTTTTATGATTTTAGTGCTGATATAACAGATAAATTTTAGTTACTTTAATCAATCCCAAGAGTTTGAAATATTAAACAATTGATACAGTAGCTTCTTATTATAATTTATTTAAAATACGTAAAAAAAGTTGAATTGTGATCTAGATACCAAAAAGCACAAGTTATAGAAAGAATAAAATAAAAGGACATCACATTGCAAGTAAGGAGAATATTTGTGTGATAATAAATCTAATAACATTTCACGTTATGTGTTGTTAATTCTTAATAAAAAATAATTAATAAAACATCGCTGGCTTTCCACTGTTTCCATCTTGCCACCCCATGTTAATGTTCCCTTCATCACCTTCCATGTTCCCACTTCAAAACCTCTCCTCCATTAGCCCTCTTGACTTATTATTATCGCCCGTCTCGTCCGTCGTGGATTCAGGATTTTCATTAACTGAGCTATCTTGTACTAAGGAGTTCATCCGAATTCCCTTAAAATATTATTTTATGTATATATTAGATGTCAAATTTTCTTTAGCTAATTTTGAACCCCTTATTGAAAATTCAGGCTCCGCCAACTGTTCGTGTGTATCTCTACAATTTTGAACCCCTTACGAAAATCCTTGCTCCTTCAACTGTTTGTGTGTCTATTTCTACAAATTTTGTACCGCTTATATAAAAATATAATACTTAAGGTAATTTTTGAACCCCTAAACCGTTAGGTCAATTTCTAAACTCGTGTTGCGGAGATTCGAAGTGTCTATATACATATATATACATACTAAAAACCCTTACATATACCGTGTAATTTTTTATCAGGAATTTGGATAAATACCCTCGCCCCGATGCGCCCTAATTAACACCCCTCTAGTCCCCATTAGCCATCACCCCCCACCCCCAAACCCAACCCAACAAAAAAAATGGAAGAAAAGAACAAGATATATGATATATATATATAGTTGTTGATGACTTTAATTGGTTTACTTTGTGTATAAGATTATCCTTGTAGATATTATAACATGCTTTTTAGTAGTAGTACAGGTACTATGGGTTTTGTTCCTGGAGCACCTGAAGACAATGAACTCCCTCCTTCCTTCCCTAGTGTTTATCCTCATCAAGAATTTCAAGGTTCTATATTTCTCCCATTATTATCTTTACGTATTTCATTTACGTTGTGATATCAGTGACGAATTCAAAATTTAGAATCAATGAATTTTGCTCTTTATATATGCGTTATTTAATTACATATTTATTTATAGTCAATGTTAACTTTAGAGAATTCTAATGATTTTACTTTTGTAGAGACGAATTCAAAAATTATCCTTCATATATTTCAATCTTTATTTTTTAGCTTTTATTATTAGATCATAATTATTTCATTTTTTGGAATTTTAGGCCACGCTAGGTATAAGCGGATTCAGAATTTATACTTTTGATGTATTCAACCTTTATTTTTTAGAACATTGAACCCATAAGACTTTTAAAACTATAAGTTCAAAATGAGTCTAGATCCATAACTATATGTGTGATTGAATGACAAATTAATTTATTGTGTACGTGGCGGATACAGGAATTTCATCGGTGTTAATGAGGAGAGCCATGTCATTCGACCATCAAGATTCGCGAGCAGACGATATTGACATGTCGGATGATGATGGCTCTTCACAATTGCTAGGTGAGAAGAAGAGGAGATTGAATATGGAACAAGTGAAAGCACTTGAAAGAAGTTTTGAAATTGGTAACAAACTTGAACCTGAGAGGAAAATGCAATTGGCTAGAGCTTTAGGGTTGAAGCCAAGGCAAATTGCAATTTGGTTTCAAAACAGAAGGGCAAGATGTAAGACTAAGCAATTGGAGAAAGATTATGAAATATTGAAGAGACAGTGTGATAAACTCAAGTCTGATAATGATGCACTCAAGACTCAAAACAAGAATCTTCACTCTGAGGTAAGTATAATTAAAAGATTTCATGTTCGAATCAACAGTACTAAAAAAATTAAACTATTTTTTTTTTGCCTTAATTGATAACTTTTTATATCGCGCTATTAAACTAAACACTAATAATCTAGTTACACCTGTCAATCTATATAACTTAAACTTCTGATAAATGAATGGAGATTTAAGTTACAAATCAATAACAATAAAGAACGGTTAAACTATTAGTGTTATTTGACCTCACATAACATAAATATTTTAGTTTTATTTTCAGATTTATAGATATATCATGCAATCATAAACACATTTTATTGTATGTAATTTTATGAAAATAATACTAAGAAAAAAATTATATTGGTTGGCAGTTCACACTCCACAGCTATAAACTAGTATAGTTCGTGACTCTCTCGATTCATATTAAGTGAATTACTAAAGAATCATTTAAAGAGAATTGTTAATATTTTTTTTTCATATTTATCCATTATTTAATAAAGTTATTAATTACTTTATATTTTCTGGAAATTTAGTTCAGGAATAATCACAAGGTAATAATGGAAAGTACTATTTCATTTACGTCATTAAATATCTTTTTCAAAGGTTGTGTAGTAATTTACCGACTTTTTTCTTTTGTTCCACACAGAATTATTAGTCCCCTTTTTTCCCTGACCTATAAGAAAAGCGTGAATGACATTGCATTTTTTTTAAGAATTAGTATGAAAATTCGCAAGAAAATAAGTTTTATGCAAATTTTTATATTAACTTCTAGAAAAGTTTCTGTGTGCACAATTTCCAATGTTGTAAATTTTAATATTTGTGATGGGGATTCAGTTGCAGTTACTGAGTCTGAGGAACAGAGAATCAACAGGAGGAGGTACACCAATTTTGTTTAATCTAAACAAAGAAAATGAAGGATCAAATTGGAACAACGGAAGTGGTGATGAGAATAGTACGATAATAGATGTTAATCTTGGAAGAACATCATCAACAAACAGTCCACATAACAACAACAACAACAATAACAACGATCATGTTTTTCAAACACCTAATTTTAAAATAGAAGAACAAACTCAATCTCATGATGTCCCTGAAGAAGGATTTTGCAACATCTTCACCAATGTTGAAGATCAAACAAACTATTGGCCATTGCCAGTGCAGCAACATTTTTACTGAAACTTTTTATTCAAATTTTAAACTTTGGTTTTTGTTCTTGTTTGTTGATCATCTTATGGCAATTGTTTATTAATTGATTGTGTGTATAGTGAAAATGCACATATGTTATCGTACCTTAGTATTTTAAATTTTCATTATTGATGCATTGTTTTTTATTTGTTTTTTTGCAAGGGTGGACCACTAGGCAGGACACATTAATTATAATAATATGTCTAGTAGATAATAAAAAAAAAAAAAAAAGATTCATGTTCTGAGCAATATAAGGAACTTGTGGTGTGGGGTCAACTTCTCTGGCTGTGGGACCATTACCTCATTATAAAATTTGCAAACAAGAGAAAAAAAAAAGATTCTCTCCTTACATTTTTTTTTATGTTGCTATCTTTTTCTTTACCTAAATATTCTGTTGGTTAATAATACTCCCTATACTTTCCTTTTGTTTTACTTTATTTATGTGACGATATTTGCTAGATCGAGTATAATATAAGAAAAATAAATTAGAAGTATGAAGTAAATATATATAAATATCAAAATTGCCCTTAATTGTCAAAAATTAAAAAGTAATGGTAATGGAAACGAAGTATTAAGAACAAAAGTAAGACTTGTGATATTATGATCGATGACTATATTATGGTAATGGTAAAAGGCACATGTTGTTCTAAATGATCAATTCTAACTACTGCTGTATTTACTTGGTTAAGTTTACAGCACTACAGATGTATAAGCAATAGCAAGTGCTGTCCAGAGAGACTTCAAGTGAAACAAAATTGAAGTGAGAATTAAAGGGAATATAATTTTATAGAAATTCACACAATTGGATACAACAGATCATATGTACAGAGTCTCTCATAGTCGAGCAACAAAACATCAAGGTAAAGAAACTCAGAGCTCCAGTTCTCCTAACATTACATAAAAGGACCAAATTGTACTACATTCATTATTCATGAAGTGAAAACACTGAAAAACATCTTAGTTTGATGCAGACAACTCGACCAGGAGAATGCCATGAAATGTATTTAGCAACAGAGAAGTCAGTCTGCGGTCCAGCTTTGCTCAACTATTTCACGCACCTTCCTGTTGTAGTCGCGCTTGTTCTCACTAAATAGCCGTGCAGCTTCTGAATTAGCTGGCGAATTGGGGTTTGGATCACTGAGTAGAGACTGCACCAGGAAAATCAACATATCAACAACTTACCAGTACAAAAAGCTACTGACTCACTAAATAGTAATATGTCAAATAAAATGAACAAAGGGAAAATAACATAGCAATTAAGAAAATACATGGAAGTTGGAACTATTGAGAGTATTTCTTACATCAGAATAGAACATTGCTTATAAGAAAATGAAGAAAGACTTTATTTTGTGGACTAGATTATCAAAACTACATGCGCTTGTTCAAAAATAAAATTCTTAGTCTGCTAATAATCTCAACAGAGAACTAAAAACTTATTGATCGGCATCGAAAATAGTCACTTGGGGATACATCAATGATACCTTAAGGGCAACAAACAAGGACCAGTCTACTTTAGAGCATTTCTAAAGATGCTTTTTTTTTTTTTTTAATTGACAAGGGCAACCCGCAGCCACTATCCTTTGGGTGAGCATAGGGTAAAACCCCGCTCCTACGCAGTAGTAGCTCGCGAACCACACAGGAGAGGTAACCTGCACTAGGCAAGCCCCTTGCTTTCGCTAACAAGGGGTTAGATTAATCCATCAGGTACCGGTTGCATTATTAGATGATCTGAAATAATAGAGGCATAGGTTCTTTTCATAGTATACTCCCCTTGCCTCCCCAGGGAACAAATCCAAACAGAAAAATGGAAAAGGAACGGGAACTCGTTCAAATGTGTGTTCATTAGCAGCAGATAACACCAGCCTACTGACCAATGAAAGCATTATGTCCTCAATGGTGTGATGGATTATAATAAAACCTGGCACCAGAAAGGAGGCATGAATTGTCAATTAGAACATCTTATATACCTGTATTGAAGTAAGTATAGCAGCTACATCATATATAGGACTCCACTGATTTTGCAAGATGTCCAAACAAATACTTCCATCAGCATAAACTGAGCAACAATAAGCAAAGGCATAAGCGATCAGCAAAACTATAATTTGCATGCAATGCGAAGAAACACAAGACAAGGTAGTATGCAATACCTGGAAAAAAAAAATTTAACGCAAAAACACAGATTGGAGTTGGAGATGTTAGGTTAGCTGAATATGCTAAAACAGATGGAAACTAGAAACAATTGGAGTCAAAATGATTACATATATTCATGAAAAGTGCAAGTAGCACATAAAGGATAAACAAGAGGAGGTCCCTTGAGATGGTTTTGTCATGTCTGCCTCCAAATGTGCACCTCAGTCATGAAGTCATGATGGTCGATATTTAAAGGGGATGAGATAGACCTAAACGTACATGGAAGTTTTTTAGAAAGACTAATGGTAATAATCTTTTGGAATTTATGCAAACTTAGAAAAAAAAATAGAGTATAATGGAAGAAAAAGATCTTTATAAGCAATACCAACTGGTTGCGATGAAGACTTAATTTTGTTAGTCCAAATATTTGTTAGGATTTTTTTTGATCTTATTGAATGATTCGTACATCAATAGAAATGAGAGAGAACTTACAAGACGGGTCTAAAAGGAACAAAATGGATAGTAAAGATTTATACAGCATATCCCAACTAGCTTGCAATTGAGGCTAAATTATGGTTGTTTTTGCAAACGGCCAGACAATGCTGCAGTGATTTGCACTAACCAACCTTGCCCTCCCATACATAACACAATAACAGTCAACATACACAAACACACACATATATGCGTAAAAAAAAAAAAGAACATAAATAAATTTTATCCTCTCATAAGAAGTTACATGGTGAATGGTATTACCCACTCTGCCACTAGTAAGGATTAGAAGAAAGAGGAGAAGAGATAAAAGGAGGGGGGAGGGGGGTAATTTCATTTGTGCTACTTACTATTTGGATGGAACATTCTGGAGACGAAGTGCACTCTTGGTGGCTTGTTAGGATAATCCTCTGAAAATTGAAGTGTCATCTTAAACGTACCTATTAATAACATTTATAACAGAACAGTCAAAGTTGGGTGGAGATATATGTGAATTATAGAAGCAATTGTCCAAACAAAATTAGCCAAAAATCTGATGCTTTACTTTCTTTGAAGAGTTTTAGTGGAAGATGAAAAGGAACTACAAAAAGGTAATAACGACAAAGATCAACATGAAACTAGAAAGCTGCTAAAGAAAGAGTGAGCAATAAAAAGTGGGCCACTTGCTCGAACCACCTGCATAAGGCTATAAAGACTATTTATAGCAGCAGAGGCACTGGTTATGAACCAGCCGTGAATCCTACAAAATCTTCTTTGCTGGGAGGATAGAACTAGAAAATCCCAGAATTTAAGGCACAAAGCAACATACACAAAGATTCCTGAATTATAATTTCGCAACTCACACTCGACCATATCCACTCAGTATTTGTTCATAGCTGCAGTAAAGATGCAGCTAACACTCCGATATGCCAGTTAAAGGGCACTTTACTTGTTCATAGAGCACTATTTACCAAAACAAAAGCAGGAAACAGCAATTGCCAAGGCATAACTAAGTCACAGGAAGCATAGAAGTGATAGTCAACAAGAATGCTTCAATTCATATAACAAACCAAAGGTAGTCAATACGCAATGTTGCCTCACCTCCATCCCAGGGAGTATCATCAGGGCTGCATTTTAAGGAAGAAAAGAAAATCTGTAAGTTCAAAGATACAACAGTTTGGGAACGGGTGAATCGCCAAAGTCCAAATCATTATGAAACCATGATTTTCATTCAAAGCCAGAAGTCATACCCGAATATAACAGCATTCCATAGCATTATATTGCTATCATAAGGTGCACCACTGATGCCAGCAGGAGGATCCTGCTGTAACCGCTTGAAATCCCTCATCAATCTCTTCTTCGCCGGTGTCGACATCCTCACCACGTAACTAAAAATGTAATTCAGAAACACAGGAAACTCAAGAAAGAACTTTACTCTCCAAGAACAAAAAGACAGCTAAGAAACATAACACAATTTCAATACTAAAGTACACTTTACTGCAGTCAGGGGCGTATGTAGCTTTAAGATACCGGGTTCATATCAATCCAGTAATTTCAATACTAAAGTACAAATTATGTGTAAAAATTTACTAAAATTATAATAAATAGAAGATATGAACCCATAACTTAAGAAGTATAATGCTAAAAAACTTAAAGATTGAACCCATAGATTTCTGTGACAAATGGACATGAACTTTACATAAGTACATACACTCTCAGTCTCAATTTGCTTAGAGATCTTTTTTGAAAAATATACCTTTCCAAAATTTGGAACATACTTAGTTTTAACTCCCATTTATCACTGAAATTACTTGTTGAATGCCCCATATATATAAAATGAACTTTCTGCTACAGGGGTTTTGTTTGGCCCATGGATCTTTTAATGCTTTTAGTTAGTTTGCGTCAAACAAAACTTGGTTTAGTTAAACAACTATATTAAACAAATCAAAAGGCAGGGAAAGTCAATACATAATATACATTTAGTAAATACATATACATCTTTACTTTTTTTCTTCTAATTTTTCAACTATATAGTTCCAGTAAACACAACGAGAACACCTTGCCAGCTGCCAATCTGCTACAAAGCTATATAGGCCTACATACAAGGCAATCAAATGCTAGAAAATTAACAACAAAATACTCAGTGAAATCCGACTGGAGAGTTCATTTCTAAAATATTCCAAGGCAAATAACAACTACAAATCAATCGAAGCAATAATTATCAGTATCGCATAAACAAAAATTAAGAGTCAATTTCACTAGGGTTGATCTGGAAAAAAAAAAACGCACAGCACATAAAGCAATCACATGAATTGATGCAGAAAAGCAGATTGATTTACCTGAGAGCAAACGCAGCAACAATTTCAGAAGGAAAATGGAGAGGATTTGTATATGAGCTTCGATAATCGAGCGCCGCTGTGCAAAATCCGCCTAGTTAAAAGAATGAAAAGATTTGGAGTTTGCGTGATGTATAAGCTGCCAAAGCGGTGTGTGCTGTTTGACACTACACCATGTATACTGTGGGTGGGTTTCAATCTACGGAGTATAGAGTACATTAGTTTTGTATTACTAAAATTTTCTAAATTAATAATTTATGTATATTTAGTAAAAAAAAAAACAATAGCATAAAGATAAAATTTAAATTAAAGCTACTGAGGACACGGTAATTCCATAGATGTAATAGTCACTTTTCAAATTTAACGTGAAATTTATGAAATTAGAGTTGAAGATAGAGTTACTTTTGATTAAACTTCTTATAATAAGGATAAATGAGTGTTTTATTCGAAACTATCAAGATGGAGTTGGAAAAAAGTTAAATTATAAGTTAGTTTTAGAGTCTAACTTCAAGTTTAATTTGTGATTTTCATGATTAAGTAGTGATTTCTAAATAAAATGAAAAGTTATTACGTAAAAATGAATACTTTCATGATCGAATGGATCCTAAAACTACTGATTTATTAAGAGACAATGTCACATCTTAGACGAATTTTATATTAAAATATGAGAGAAAAAATATAGTAATTTGAATTTTATTTCTAAATAAGCAAAAAAACAAGCTAAAAAATAATGTCTAACTCACCTAAAAACTACTTTAAAAAGAAAGAATTATGAGATCTCTTTCGCCTTCAATTATTACCCAAATATTAGTACCACAAAGAGTACTTTTTACAAGCATTATTTGACACTAATGACGGAACAAAATCTAGCTAAAAGCATAAGCTAACATGTTTTGCTTTGCTAAAATAAAGTTTTTCTTAATGATTTTGGAAAAGGAAAAGTTTTACGGATATATATTGTTCGATCAACTAGTTTATCAACATAAGTGAAAATATCATAATAAATTAAGTCATCTGAGGCCCTTTAAAGTTATTCGCATAATTCGCTTAGACACCATAACTAAGATCTGTACCTATTTAACACTTCTATCCTTTCAAATTTGAATCATTTGGACATTTTTTTCCTAGGTGGGACATTGTGTGTGATGCACATTCTATGAGCGCTTGAAAGGTATTAAATTGAGCATTTTTTATTGGAAAAAAATTATTATTGCTTTCTTCATCTTCTTTGGCATCTCATCCTTCATCATACCACCAGTTTACCGCTACCGCCTGTTGGGTGGTCTTGGGCCTTCTCAACCCAAAAGCTAGCTCAAAGGTTAAGGCTTTCCCTCACACTTATAAATTGACCACCAGCCCCTTCCACTTCCGATGTGGGATAACCCAACAATCTCCCCCTTCACACATCGGGCCTTGGGCTGGAGAGCGACAACCTAGTTTCTGAGTATGCTCTGTGGTTGCAGCACAGTCTGAACTTCCACATCAGAAAAGATTTACTTTGATTTGCGATAACTATATTTTTTGGGGAAAACAATGGAAGCCAACACAAGTAGAATGGTTACTTTAAATGGTGTTAATTATGCCATTTGGAAGGGGAAAATGGAAGATCTGCTTTATGTCAAGAATTTTTATAAACCAGTATTTACCACTGTAAAGCCTGATAAAATGACAGATGAAGAGTGGAATCTGTTGCATAGGCAGGTTTGTGGATTCATTAGGCAATGGGTCGACGATAATGTGTTGAACCATATTTCTGGGGAAACACATGCTCGAACCCTATGGGAGCATCTTGAAAGTTTGTATGCTCGAAAGACTGGCAACAACAAAATGTTCTTAATAAAGCAGATGTTGAGTTTGAAGTATCATGATGGTTCTCCAATGACAGACCATCTGAATAATTTTCAGGGGATTATGAACCAATTATCTGCTATGGGCATCAAATTTGATGAAGAAATTCAAGGCTTGCTTCTACTTGGTTCCCTACCAGATTCTTGGGAAACATTTAGAACGTCATTGTCAAATTCTGCTCCGGATGGTGTGATCTCTATGGATTCCGCCAAGAGCAGTGTCTTGAACGAAGAGATGAGAAGAAAAACTCAAGGTTCCTCTTCGTCGATGTCCTGATAACTGGCCCCAGGGGGAGAAATAAAACTCGTGGTTCTCAGCATAAAGAACAAAATAGGAGCAAATCCAAGGCAGACTTAAGGATATTGAGTGCTATCATTGTGGCATGAAAGGGCACACAAAGAAGTTCTGCAAGAAGTTGAAGAGGAGAACAAAAACAAAGAGGAAACTAAATAAGATGGCAATGAAAATTGCCTAGCCACCGTCACCACCGAAGATCTTGTTACCGTTCTTGATGCAAACATGATAAATATTGCTTGTGATGAGTCAAGCTGGGTTGTGGACACTGGTGCCGCATCTCATCTGACATCAAGGAAGGATTTTTTCTCTTCCTACACTCCTGGTGATTTTGGAACCTTGAGTATGGGTAATGAGACTGTTTCTAGGGTGGTTGGTATTGGTACAATTTGTTTGGAAACTAGTGTTGGAACTAAACTAGTTTTGAACAATGTGAAACATGCTCCTGATGTTCGTCTACACCTAATTTCTGTTGGTGTCTTAGATGATGAAGGATATGTTAGTACCAACGGTGATGGAAAATGGAAGCTCATTAAGGGTTCCTTGGTTGTGGCTCGTGGTAACAAACGTCGTGGTCTATACTGGACTACGGCCTCTGCTTGTGTTGATATGGTGAATGCAGTTGAGAGCGATAGCTCTTCATATTATGGCACAAGAGGCTTAGCCACATTAGCGAGAAAGGACTTAATGTTCTAGCCAAGAATAAATTATTGTCAAATTTCCAAAGTGCTAAATTAGAAAAATGTGAGCACTGCTTGGCTGGTAAACAAAATAGAGTTTCCTTTAAGTCCTACCCTCCTTCGAGAAAGACAGAGTTGCTTGAGTTAGTGCACTCTGATTTATGTGGTCCAATGAAGACAAAGACATTGGGTGGTGCACTTTACTTTGTCACTTTCATTGATGATTGCTCGAGAAAACTCTGGGTCTATGTCATGAAGACTAAAGACCAAGTGTTAGGTGTCTTTAAGCAGTTTCAGGCATCAGTTGAAAGAGAAACTGGAAAGAAACTGAAATGTATTCGTACTGATAATGGTGGCGAATATTGTGGACCATTTGACGAATACTGCAAGCATCAAGGTATTAGACACCAGAAGACTCCTCCCAAGACTCCTCAGCTTAATGGCTTGGCTGAGAGGATGAATAGGACCTTGATGGAAAGAGTTAGATGTTTGCTTTCTGAAGCAAAATTGCTGAACTCATTCTGGGGTGAGGCTTTATTGACCGCTGCACATGTTATTAATCTATCTCCTGCTGTTGCTTTGCAAAGTGATGTACCAAATAGTATTTGGTATGGAAAGGATGTTTCCTATGACCATTTGAGAGTATTTGGTTGCAAAGCTTTTGTACATGTGCCGAAAGATGAGAGGTCAAAGTTAGATGCCAAGACAAGACAATGCATCTTCATTGGATATGGCCTAGATGAATTTGGTTACACGTTATATGATCCGATTGAAAAGAAACTTGTGAGAAGCCGTGATATTATTTTCATGGAGAATCAAACAATTGAAGATATTGACAAAGCGGAGAAGGTAGAATCTTCAAGTTTTGATGGTATAGTTCATCATGATGAAGTTCCTCACACAAGTGTGCATGATGTTGGGTTTGATAATCATGGTGACGCCCAGAATCATGTATCGAATCAACATGTTGATGTTGATAATAACAATGATATTGTTATTGATGATCCTGTTGCTCATGAAGTTGTGGACGAATCATATATTCCGCTTCGGAGGTCCACAAGACAGCGGTTTCCTTCCTCCCGTTATTCACCCAATGAATATGTGTTACTCACTGACGGGGGAGAACCTGAATGTTATAAGGAGGCCATGGAAGATGAGCACAGGAATCAATGGATTGAAGCCATGCAAGACGAGATGAAGTCTTTGCATGAGAACCATACTTATGAGTTGGTAAAATTGCCCAAGGGCATGAGAGCTTTGAAGAACAAGTGGGTGTTCAAACTTAAAGTTGAAGAACACAACTTGAAGCCCAGGTACAAAGCTAGATTGGTTGTTAAGGGATTCAGTCAAAGGAAAGGTATTGACTTTGACGAAATATTTTCTCCTGTCGTGAAAATGTCCTCAATTCGCACAGTTCTAGGTTTGGTTGCTAGTCTTAATTTAGAGATTGAGCAGATGGATGTGAAGACGGCTTTCCTTCACGGTGACCTAGAAGAAGAGATTTATATGGAACAACCTGAGGGCTTCAAAGTAGATGGTAAAGAAAATTTTGTATGCAAACTCAAAAAGAGTCTCTATGGCCTAAAACAAGCTCCCAGACAGTGGTACAAAAAGTTTGAATCTGTTATGGGGGAGCAAGGCTATAAGAAGACTTCTTCAGATCATTGTGTATTTGTACATAAATTTTCTGACAATGATTTCATCATCCTTTTGTTGTATGTGGATGATATGTTGATTGTGGGCAAGAATACTTCCAAGATTGACGAGCTGAAGAAAGAGTTGTGTAAGTCTTTTTCTATGAAAGACTTGGGTCATGCCAAACAAATTTTGGGCATGAGAATTACTCGTCTTAGAGATGAAAGGAAGATTTATTTGTCCCAGAAGAAGTACATTGAACGCGTACTGGAGCGCTTCAATATGAAGAATGCGAAGCCTGTGAGTATACCTCTTGCTGGTCATATGAAGTTGAGCAAGAAGATGTGTCCTACAGCTAGGGAGGAAAAAGAGAACATGGCCAAAGTTCCATATTCCTCCGTCGTCGGAAGTCTGATGTATGCAATGGTGTGCACTAGACCTGATATTGCTCACGCATTTGGTGTTGTCAGTAGATTTCTCGAAAATCCGGGAAAGGAGCATTGGGAAGCTGTGAAGTGGATACTCAGGTATCTTAAAGGAAGCTCAGATGAATGCTTGTGTTTTGGAGCATCAAATCCAATCTTGAAAGGCTATACAGATTCGGATATGGCAGGTGACCTTGATAACAGAAAATCCACTACTGGATATTTGTTTACTTTTTCAGGGGAGCTATATCATGGCAGTCAAAGTTGCAGAAGTGTGTTGCACTATCTACAACTGAAGCTGAGTATATTGCGGCTACTGAAGCCGGCAAGGAGATGATATGGCTAAAGCGATTTCTTCAAGAGCTTGGTTTGAATCAGATGGAGTATATTGTCTATTGTGACAGCCAGAGTGCAATAGACTTGAGCAAGAACTCCATGTACCATGCAAGAACAAAACACATTGACGTCAGATATCATTGGATTCGTGAGAAAGTGGAGAATTAATCATTTCACGTCAAAAAGATTCACACAAGTGAGAATCCTGCAGATATGCTGACCAAGATGATACCGAAAGACAAGTTCGAGTTATGCAAAGAACTTGTGGGTATGAGCTCACTCTAAAGAAGTTGAAGATACCTTCTTCCAGTAAATGGGACTGGAGGGGGAGATTTGTTGAATCCATCCCATTTTTTGGTCAACTTTAGCTATTCAATTGGTACAAGCAATTGTTAAAAAGGAATAGTAATTGGAGTTGAAAAGAAAAGATTTGGTAGTGGCAAATTGGTAAGATTTGCAACCATTCTTGACTTTGAAAGATTTGGTAGTTGGCAAATTGGTAAGATTTGCAACCATTCTTGACTTTGCTATGTTACATATGTCATTAGTGACATAGGCATGGTTTTATCCTTCTATAAATAGAGCATTCTTGCTCATTTGTAGAACACACCAAGTTATAGAGATAAAAACCATTTTGAGAGCAAAGTGAGGTACTCCATAGACTATACAAGAAAATAGTCTGTGAAGAAAAATAGAGTGTGAGCGATATTTTAGTAAGACGGAAACCAAAAGAGTGTTGTTCCTTTTGAGTGTGTAGTAGTCACTTTGAGTGTTATATTCGTGACTACACAGTGTAAAATTCCTTACTATAGTAATATCAGTTGCTCCTCTTGGTCCATGGTTTTTTCCCTTATTCAGAAGGGTTTCCACGTAAAATTCTTGGTGTCGTTATTTTCCCATTTTATTTCCATTACTTTTACCATATATACTTTTGTGTTTGTCCGCGTTTTCCCAACAAATTGGTATCAGAGCCCAGGTTGTCAACAAGTCTCAGCCCACCGGGAGAAACTGGGTTGTCGCTCTCCAGCCCAAGGCCCGATGTGTGAAGGGGGAGATTGTTGGGTTATCCCACATCGGAAGTGGAAGGGGCTGGTGGTCAATTTATAAGTGTGAGGGAAAGCCTTAACCTTTGAGCTAGCTTTTGGGTTGAGAAGGCCCAAGACCACCTAACATTGGTATCAGAGCCCAGGTTGTCAACAAGTCTCGGCTACCGGGAGAAACTGGGTTGTCGTTCTCTCCAGCCCAAGGCCCGATGTGTGAAGGGGGATATTGTTGAGTTATCCCACATCGGTAGTGGAAGGGGCTGGTGGTCAATTTATAAGTGTGAGGGAAAGCCTTAACCTTTGAGCTAGCTTTTGGGTTGAGAAGGCCCAAGACCACCCAACATTGGTATCAGAGCCCAGGTTGTCAACAAGTCTCAGCCCACCGGGAGAAACTGGGTTGTTGCTCTCCAACTCAAGGCCCGATGTGTGAAGGGGGAGATTGTTGGGTTATCCCACATCGGAAGTGGAAGGGGCTGGTGGTCAATTTATAAGTGTGAGGGAAAGCCTCAACCTTTGAGCTAGCTTTTGAGAAGACCCAAGACCACCCAACACCGCCGTCGTCGCTACACACCCTTTTTTCTTCTTCTTATTTTTTCGGATACTTCAATTCTTTTACCTCCATTGTTTTTTTTTTTCTTTTTTACCTTTTGTCATTCATTTTAGAATTGGTTGCCTCACCATGAAAACCACCATTATCACCTATCATTTTCATCATGTTTGATTTGTAAAGGTTTTTGGAGTTTGTCTCTTTGCTATTAATATAGTAATTTGATGTTAAATTAATATTTAGTTGTTTGAATTTATTGAAGGATTTTTCAATTTATTATTTGATTTACTCAATTTTCTATTGAAGTTTTTTGGATTTGTCATGAATATACTGTTTTGCCTTTAAATTTTATGTATATTGACAGAATGTGAGGATGTTCTTCATCATAAAAAGTCAATCAGTTATCAAACACAAAAGAAAATTGAGAATTCTCCATTCTTTCCAACAATGGCAATAAAAACTCATTACTTTTCCCGCGATTCTTTTTCTCCAACTTTCTCTTCCTTAAATGAGACGAAGAAGAAAGGTTATAATTGAAAATAGGCTTATGGAAAGGAAGATTTGTTGTTGGAGATGAGACTGTACAAGAAGAGGGAGATCGCTATGAACTGGGTGGTATTGTAGAGGGAAATCTGAATTTTGAGCTTCAGTAGATAGCAGGGGAAGTGGGTTTAAGCTTCAGCTTTTTTTTTTCTTTTTTTACTTTAAAATAATTTTCTTTTTCTTTACTTCATAATGTAATGTTTAAATAATTTTTTGGATTAAAAAATAACACATGTCATTATTTAATTAGTCAAATTAACATGTCATTGCGAGTGTATTTCACACATTTTCTACTTTTAGCTTATTCTCAAAAAAAAATGTTTAAATGGTTCAAATTTGAAATGATAGAGGTGTTCAATAGGTAAAAATCTTAGTTTAAGTGTCTAAATGAATTATGTGGACATCTTACAAGAGTCCTATTCAACTACACACTTTAACTTTACAAGAGTCCTATCAACCTCCTAAATTGTTTGAAAGTGTAATAATTACGCACCTAAAATGCCACAACCAGATCTGTCTTAGGTTGTGAACTTCACGGATTTACAGGTAAAAAATAAATTAATCTAGTATTTTTTTCAATTTTTTTATAATTCTTTTCCACGTTTTTCTATACTCTCACAATTTCTCAAATCTCTAAAGTAACTTCTTCCCCCCAATTCTTTCAAATTCTTGTCGGAGAACATTAAAAAATAATCTAAAAGGATCTATGCATATCGCTGCTACATCGGAGTTTTTATCGCTTCGTCGGAGCTCGTTGGTCGGAGCAGTGTAGCCGCATGATTTTGTTGTTGTTGTTGTTGTAGTCGACCTCGTTGTGAGAACAAGGGTAGGTCTTCATGGTGGTTGTCTCGAAACGGGACAGAGATAAGAGGAAAGGGGAAGAGGAGAACAGGGTTTTGTTGGTGGTTTCAGCCGGAGGTAGCGACAATGATGCCTGATGGTCGAGTAGCAAAAGAGAGAGAACAAACAAAAGCACTAGCAATGCCACTAATGGGTGTCAATTGAGATTGAATCCTTTTATTGATTAATTGAAATATGAAATTGATAATTAAAAGGATCTACAATAAAAAGGAAAAAATATTCTCACTAGAAAGTTCAATTGAGTTTGATGTAAACCCAATTCATTTATTTTTTCAAATTTGATTCAGATTTCATTTTTGGAAAATTGAAAAGCATGTCATTTTATTTTTAATTGAATTGATTGTTTTTTCTAAATTTTTTATATGAGAGTTTACAAGTTTGTGTAAAATCAACAATGGCGAATTTGGTGTAAGAATTTAGTCTTTGTTGTTATGGAGAAGAAAGACAATAAATTTGGACAATAAATAGAAATACATATATTTATAAAAGAGATATTAAAAATTAAAATTTTAACATTTGTTTTTCGTGCTCACTCTCTCAAAGAGAGTGAACACACTCTCTGTGCCAACTAACATTCAGATAGGTAATAATATCAGTTTTAGACAATTTGGATGATGATAGGTTTCTCATAAAGTTAAAGTGTGTAGTTGAAATCCGAATATAGATTAGAAGGACTTTTGATCATTTTCTCATAACCTCATAACCTTGACAATGTATACATATTTTATAAACTAATTTATTTAATATTTAGGATCGTAATTAACCCTAAATTAATATATTGTATCAAATTTAAGTCACTAGTGAAAAAGACACATCCAACCATAAAAAGAGATATGTAACTTCTTTTGTAACCTCAAAGGGGCAAAAACCAATCTAACAAGGCCGAACAACACCATTTATATAATCTAAATAATGTAAAAATACAGACGAAGCTAAGCAGAATTAAAATGTTGCGCTGAAACAGAAATAATAAGATCGCAAAAAGAAAAAAGCAAGGTCTAACATTAAGTAAAAAGTCATTTTGATTAAGAAAAAAAAAAGGTCAAAGAGTTTACATTTGTGTATATATATCAAGCTATAAAAAATGACCAAATAAAAATGTCTAATTAAAATATGTCTATTACACTAAACTGAATTTGCTGATTCAATTTCCAAATTCAAGTTTTGGTGGCACCAACCATTGATGAAATAGCAGCAGCTAGCACTGATTGAAAGCTAGGATCTGATGTAATTGCCTTTGTCAATGTTTCAGTTAGTGCTTGTTGAGAAGAATCCTCCTTCAATTTATTACTACTAGTGTCAAATTGTTTTTGTGATGAGCCAATGTTTATGAGGTTATTGTGATATGGTAATGTACTAGTAGAATCATAATTTAGACCCCCACTCCCCAAAATTTTGGACATTGTGGTCGACTCAGTCGAGGAAAAGCTTAAGCTGTTAGAGAAAAATCCTAAACCGGATTGGAAATTGGAAGGGAAATTGAAACTAGTGAATGATGAAGTAGTAGGGAATGTGGTGAAGTCTAATGTGATGGTGGGAAAAGGATTTGAAGATGAATTGGATAAATAGAGAGGTGTAGTTTTCGAAATATTTGGCAAATTTTTGGATGTTTGAGAACTTGTTGATGAACCCGAAAGAAGCATAGAGGCTGCAGCAGAAGTTGTAGAGGCCATAGCTGTGGCCTCAATAGGAAGTGAATGATTATGTGTTCCTTCATATGTTGTGATCAATATAGACGTATCTTCGAGACATCGTTGAACTTGTTTCCTCACGGGGCATAATGGAGCCACTGAGCAACGATAATATGATCGTGGACAGGGGTTACCTCTAGATATCTTTTGTCCGTATTTTCTCCATTGACAACCATCATTTATCTGTCATCAACAAAGTAATCATAAGTTTAAAAGGGGAAAAAAGGGGAAATATTATGAATTTGTATCATTGAAAGTTGGAAATCAAGTGAATAAGGTTGGAATTGACCTAATCAACAAATTGTCTTTTTAAAAACATGAATTCTTTTATAGTATGACTTGCAACTAAATCAAAACTCGTACATTAGTCGAGAAATTTGTACTTTAAATGAAACTATAGACTTCTTATCATATTGGAAAATGGAATGATAACAGTAAGAATTGAACTCACACCAATTATCTGATAGAATATAAGTAATGTTAGTTGAATTTTTCAACTTACTGTTGGGTAATCGCACTTTGTCCGAACCGAAACTCTAGCTCTCTTGACATTAGGCTGAGAAACTTCATCATCCTTTTTGATACTTTCATCATCACATTTTTTCACAGTTTTGACAATTTCACTAGTTGGGCCTGGGCTTGGATCATTACTGGGCTTTATAAATTCTGATTCAGATACACCAGTGCTATAGTCCAGCCCAAGTTTAAGCCCATTATTGGACTGATCATTGCGAGGAGAAGAGTCCTCTATTGTCTTGTCATAACTTCTTTTCTTGTCAACTTTTTTGTATTCGCTTGGACTCGGACTTCGCCCGAGTCTAAGCGAGACAAGTTCAGATTCTTCTTCATCTGCAATGTTTTTATGAGTACATGTTGGGCTTCCGCCGCTCTTCTTGAGATCTGGTTGACAAATATTGAAAAATCGAGTCTGAAGAGATGTGTAATCATTTTCTATCTGTTGAAGCAACAACTTTAATCTTGCGTTCTCTAGTTTGATTTCATTCACTTCTGCTATGGCTGACTTGAATTCATCATCCTACATTCACAATTTTATAATTCAGTCAATCATCATTTTGCGAGTGAAATAACAATTTTTATTCATGTGAAATTCATGTCTAAACACAACTAATTATCTTATTTCTCGTATATTTTATAATAAAAGAAAGAACTTTTTATCCTAACTTAATCAAAACATTTCAGAGAAATTTAAAACTAAGCAAGATCTTGTACAACTATTATGATTATAAATGGAAGTCATTATATACTTTTGAGTTCGATTGATTAAAAGGGTAATATATAGTTTGTATAACATTAAAAACGTTGTAAATAAAATCATATAGTTGACTAGGAACAAATCTGAAAACTAATCAAAAACAACATAGAGGTTGAATATCGAAGACGAAAACTATAATTTAAATACTTTCTATCGAAATCAGTTTTATTCACAGGGATAGAATTCGAGACCTCAAACATACAAAATTAATTACACATTCGCTAGATCACATAGAATGAAGAAAAAGGATAATAGAGATTGTGGATTACCTTTGAAATTTTTTTGACATCTTCTTCTTCATGATTATTAGCTCTTGAGATGGAATTATCCATTTTTTTCTCCATTTGCTTATAAATTGGAAGTTTTTTTTTTTTTGGTTTGTTTGGTCTTTTTTAAGAGTCTTTGAAGGTATCTTATAGTAGTAATTGTTTCACAAAGGAGCTTTTTGTCTTCAAACTTATAATATTATTAAATTCACTTAAATTAAATGTAAGTCTCCTCCAATCGCTATTCTTACACACAAACGTTTTATTAAAAAAAATAAAATTGAAGCTAGTGACCGCCAATCATATTATATTTTTATATTCATTATTCTATACACACTCTGTTGATGACCTGACTATTAGAAGAAAAAATGTATAAAAAAAGAACAGTTGAAGTTCAAATTCAACGTTAATGACAGATGAGTTTTGAAGACTTTATGATAAAAACAACGTATAATTTGGCTGTCTCTGATCAATCTTCATGTATATATTTTTTAAAAATATTGTACTTCTTAGTTAATTATTTTATCTACATTAAAGTTCGATTGATTCGTCTAATATTTATTCGGAAGTACATTTCTCACGAAGAATTTTTCATACCAACAACTCAATAGTAAGATCTTTAAATAAAAAATATATCTTATCTGTTTTGGTCATATTTTTTTTACGATGTCATTTAGTTAGGGATGGGCGTTCGGTATACGGTTTAGGTTTTTAAAATTTTGGATAGTTAAAAGTAGATAACAAAATCCAAAATTTTTAAATTTTAGTTCGGTAATTCATTATACGGTAAATTAAACTTCGGTTTGATACGGTATTTGATAATACCATATTGAAGTAAAAGTTGGTTGTATTACAAAGTAAATATTATTTCTGCAATTATTTCTATTTTTCTTTTATGTGAAGACACGAATAATAGAAAATCAACAAGCAAGAAGACATCAAGAAAAGTAAATTGATACAATTAAAAGACGTATATATTTGAATTATTCATGCTTGTTCTTTAACTTTTTCTTTGGAACAGTACTCATGAGTAATGAATATGTTGATATATGACATTCATTAAGTAAATAATTTGATATTCGAGGAATACCGAATAGTAAATGGTATTAATGTCTCATATCAAACTCAAATATCATAATTCTAAAATTTCACTCAAATTCAATATCAAATACTGAGTTACCAAATTCTTTTATTCAATTCAATAATTCGATTTTCATATTTTATGCTCACCCCTACACTTCATTGTTTTAGTAGTGATATTTTTGAAGCTTCGTACGAAATGAAAGGTCACATGGCAAAATGGTCAAACAAATCATACTTAGGAACTTAATTTGCCATGGCCGGTGACCAGAGATTCGTAGGTTCCAAAGGAGAGGTAAATAATTTTAATTTTGACCATTCAATATTATTAATCAGATAAATTTTATGTCGTGCTTGTATGATATTGTATAGGGTAAAATTCAAACTCAAAGTATATATGATTTCGGAGCCTAAAAGGTATAAAATATTAACGAAAATTTCAAAACAGTATATGAATATTTATTTTAACCAAAAGGGCAAAATCGCTGGAAGGGCAGCGATTTCGCTCATCGGAAAAAGTAAAATCACTGCCTTACCAGCGATTTCCAAAACAAATTTTTGTTAATGATTTTTTAATAATCGCTGCCTAATCAGCGATTTCTTTAATTTTTTAAATTATTTATTTTAAAAAAAGCAAATCGCGGCTAGGGCCGCGATTTCTCTCCAAATTGTTTTTCTATTTTTTCAAATCAATTATCAAATCAATTTTTTTTTTATTTTTTTTTTTACAATTTTAAAATTAAATTTTAAATTTTTTAAAGAAATTTTAATTTTAAATTTTTCTACTACTTATTCCAAAATAAATTATTTTTAATGATTTTTTAAAAATACGTATCAATCAAAATTTTTCTAAAAAATTGATTTAAAAATATAAAAAAAAAATTGGAGACAAATCGCTGCACTTGCTTGCAGCGATTTGCTCCTATTTTTTTTATTTCAAATAAAAAATTAAGAAAATCGCTGCTTATGGAGCGATTTATTAAAAAATTATCAAAAGAAAAATATTTTAGAAATCACTGTCAAGATAGCGATTTCTTTTTATCAAATTTTTTCCGACGACAGAAATCGCTCCTCTTCTAGCGAATTTACCCTTTTGGTTAAAATAAAAATTCATATACCATTTTAAAATTTTTGTTAACATTTTATATCCTTTATACTCCGAACTCAAGTATATATGAATCACAATGTGACATGTTATAAGTCATTACTTAACGATGATAATGGACGATTAATAGGTGTTATTATAAGGATATAATTTGTGGATCTTTTCCCTTGAAACGTAATTACTTGCTTCATAAGTTTTTAAAATTTTAGTGTTTCTAAATTTTATATTCTGATAATATTGCTAGTCAACTACATTAGAGCTCAGAGCAATTCAACTTTACTTCTTTAATTTATTCATGTTATTCAATTATTTGTTTATCGCCTATAAAATTATTACAAGTAATTAGTCTATAATTATAATTTCATTACTTATTCAATTTAATTCATGTGTTCGTAAATTATACTTTTTTAATTTAATTATACCATTTTAAGGGTAAATAAGTAAATATATTCTACCATTGAAAAATCTTCATTTACACCTATGGGATGATGAATTATAATTATATACTACATATTCACATCAAATCAAATCAATTAATTTATAGCATTCATGTCTTATATGTTTATTATCTAATTATAATATAATTTAATTAATATATAATATCACCCCTAATTCATCAATTAAACTATGCACAATTAATGCAAGTTGATATATAAACAATAAATATAAGAAGATATTTTCCCCATTATCCCACCACCCCTCTTAATGTTGGTACTGCATTCTACATATTAAAGTTTAAATTAAAACACTTTCACATATTGACCACCCCCTTTAATTTATTAAACATATTGCATCTATATGAATCCCAATAATAACTTTGATTTTATTTTATTTATAGCTTTGGAAACCTACAATTACGAGTCATTATTTTTCATGAATGCTGATTTAGTGCTCCTTCCCGCGTCGCACGCGGCAAGAAAACCTTCAAGAGCTTCGTCCGAATAATAATTCAGAAATAGGAAAGGGATCAAGTCGTGTTTACTGTAAACTTTTTAAAAAAAATCTTTGATTAGTTACTTATCGTATTTTACTTTTATACGTTTCTTAAAAAAGTTTTGACCAAAGAATGTATTAATTTATTTTGTAACACCTAAGTCCTTTATTATAAATATGTGTTGTTATATTATGATAAAGATTTAACTCATATATCCATATTTAATTTAATTTGACGGTGACTTGAAATTTAAAAAGGTGAATTCAACATTATATTGAATTAGTTTTAAAAAGATTATGACTTTTTTTTTTTTTTAAAAAAAGAAAAGATCTTGACTCTCATTACATCTGTCCCTCTAAAATATTTTCTTTAATGCATTATAACGTTGAATTACTTCGAGGGTTGATCTATTCATGTTGGATAATTAATTATTTTTTTAAATGTCATATTAATTTTCAATAACAGAAAATGACTGTCAATTTGAAAAAGAAATGGCAACACATCCCTTTAAATAAGACTCGTTGACCTAATTAAGATCTAATTGTACAAAATATTACCCAGAGCCCTAGCTAGATAAACATTTATAAAATGTTGTATGTAGGACTAGCTATTAACTCAAAATCAAGAACGCTTTTTCTGTCAAAGATAAATTTATTCTAAGACTCAAATTTAAGATCTCTAACAAACGATAAAAAATATATTTGGAAGAGAGATATTTGAAGTACACATTATATATGAGGTGCAATCACCTAGTGCCCTAGATAAAAACATTTATAAAATGTTATAGTAGCTAGTAGCAACAAAAAACAATAGAGCATGTTTTTCTTGTTCGGTGTTTGATACATGTTCTAGGCTCTATTTTTCTCATTCGATATCTGATACTTTAGGCCCAAATAATGTTGTATCAATGCATCGGAAAGCTAGTCCGATATTGTGAGAGATTTTCCTATAAAAGACGATTTTATTCTCAAAATTCAAATTTGAGGTCTGTAATATCTAAAGAATAAAGAGAAGTACTTGCTTATAAAATTGGAAGTCTCTAATATTAAATTTACATGTCGAAAAAAATCCCTACATTAAGATTTGGGGGTGCTTTTCCTTCAAAAATTACGCCAACCCATGACTCAAACTCGTTATTTCGATCTAAAATAAAGAAGTACTCACCATCATACCGAAATCTTTAAAGATAATAGAGAGGGGTCTTTAATTTGAACTATTATACATGAGGTGCACCTGATTTTCATTTTTCTTTTCTTTTTCAATGTCCCAACTTGGTCATCAATAAGCTGCTGTCAAAGTGTCAACTATAATATTTTTAAAAGAATTGAACATGGCATGACATCAATATATTAATTAAGATATTTCATTATTTTAATACACCTCAATTAGAGTGATTCTTCAATTTTCTTGAACTCTTAATTAGCATACCGTTGAAACAAGACACATCTATGATTCGTCATAATCCATCTAGCTTGTCAATCTCTTGAAGATTGAGTACTGCTAATTTTAATATTTTATGTTAATATTTAATAATTTTAACTTTAAAATTATGTATACATGGGAAGTATAACCTATTCATTTTTTTTTCAGTATTATCAATTAAATTTGACTTGTTATAATAAGTTCCATATATTATGAACAAGTAATTTAATTAGTTTTGTCTAATTTTAAATTGAAAGTTCTTTGTACTATTATTAATATGTAGGCCGTTAAACCTAAGGGCATCTAGAGGTACTTTAATTTTCTTTACTATAAATACTTCTTTATTTTTCACTCGTTATCCAATATTCGTATTAGAATTTCGATTAAATTTAAATTATACACGATGAAAATGATACTCCGATCTCAATAGGATAAACTCATATCCATAATTCAAATTCAAAATTCTAATTAAGGATGAAGCAGTCTTCTACCATGACGACTTTATTTTGTTCTAAGCAATGATATTTTGCCAACTCATTTGAATATTACTGAAGATTTTGTGTTTTTTAAAATGAATGATTAATATATTGTTCTTGAAAAATGCAAAACACTTAAATTGATATAGATGGACTATTATTTATCACAAATATAAGACTTAATTATAATTTTTATATTTTTAATTGTTATAAAATAATTATCATACAGAATATTTTTTATGCAAGAAAAATGATTTAGTAGTATAGTTTTAATTAAGAAAATAATTACAAGTGCACTAATTACTGCAATCCAAGCTTGCATGTCGGGTTGTCGCAATATTTTAGTGTGTTATGTAAAAAAAATTAAAAAGAAAAACTCGTTTACGGATTGTAATGGACACGTTAGCACACAAAAAAAGCATGTTATATCTTTTAATTAAAAATAATAATCTAAACTATTATTTTTGTTTACTAGGTCTATATATTTATTTTAGTTATTATTTAATGGGCAACTTTCACATATAGCAAACAAAAATTTATATTTGTATGCTATAACAAACTTTGCATAATTGCGTTCTATAGCAAACATAAAACTGTATAATTTGTTATACATATACAATTGTATAATTCGCTGGCCTAAATTGTATAATTCGCTGGACTATTTCGCTGCAATTGTATAATTTGTTTTGCATACAGTTGAATCGAATTAAAATGTATGTATATTGCATAATTATAAGTGTATAGCAAGAAGATATATGTTTTTATCGCTTTATACAAAAACAGAAACACAATATATACACTTCTGTTGTATAAAGTTAGAGAAAATTGTATTTCACTGCAATTGTATAATTCGTTGGCCTTTTTCTCTGCAATATTTGAAGTAAAATGTTTGTAAATTGTATAATTAAGTGTATAACACGAAGATATACATTTTTGCATGTGTATATACAATTTTCTCTCGCTTTATACAAAACAGAAACAGAATTATATACTTCTGTGTATAAAGCGAGAGAGGCGAGCGAGAATGGAGAGTGGCGAGCGAGATTTTTTGGAGAGAGACGCTGGCAAATTTTAGCTAATGTTTGCTATGGAGCCCAATTAAATCAAACCCTAGCTATTCCATTTAATTTAGGTTATTAGTTTGCTATTATATACAATTTTCCCTTATTTAAAAACTTAGGTTTCAGGCTTTATGAGTTAGTAGGTTTAAACGGGGGGGGAAAATGTGTCATGTAGGCATTATATGGTAGACCATGAAAGTTTAACACGGCAGGGTGTACAACAATCAAAAATGAACTTTACTACGAAACAAAACTTAATAAATTTGCAAGATAAATTATTATAGGTGAGTGTCGTACGAAATAAAACTTAATAAATTTGTTAGATAAATTATCACAGGTGAATGTCGTCTGATATATCAACTCAAAAAACATAAAGAATTATATTTTTACATTGATATTGTTTTATAATTTTCATTAAATACAGCATAAAACGCAATAATTTACTTATTTATCTACATCCTTTAAGAGTTCAAATTAAAAATATTTTCTCTAAGATAGGTTTACATGTATTCCATTTTTGAACTCCAACCAAGTACATAAATAACAAGAATTTACTACCTTTCTCATAATTAATAAGAAGGAAGAAAGCAATCCCAAAACTTACTTTATACATATTATTAATATTACTAATTATATTAAAGATATGATGCATCTAATCAAACAAAACCCTAGACCTTTTTTCACTCAAAAGTCAAATCTTAACACTCTCATATCGTTTTCCAGCACAAGTTGTGAAGCACACACTCACTAATTAAATTATTTTAACACCAACGTTTGGCAAACCACTCCAAAATTTAAATGTTATAATAGTATAGTGATGATAGCCCACAAATTAAAACAAAAAAATATTGATTTAGGTAAATTAATGGTGGTGATTGATCTCACTTAATAAATCCAAGTTTTGTTGGTAGTATCAGTTGGTAACAAGTACATTAGTATTATTTAAAAGTGGTCAATGTGTGGAAACTAACTAATTTTTAAGATAAAAATTTGTGTATTTGTGGTCTACTCTAAATTAGATATTCTATGTGTATATATAATATATATATATATATATATATATATATATATATATATATATATTATATTTTAAAATTAATATTCTCTTAGATTAAAAAAGAATGATCTTTTTTTTTATCGGTTTAAAAAAGAATGACATTTTTCTTTTATGGTAACATTTTTATCTCAGCTTTCCATGTGACATATTTAAGACCACTAGATTAAAGGACAGTTTTGTATATTTAACGTAACTTTAATTTAGGACCATAAAATTCAAAAGTATTCTTTATATTCTTAAACTCCGTGTCAAGTCAAATCAGATCATTCTTTGTAAAACGGAGAGAACATAATGTTATTAATTTATACCTGCTATAGAAAAAGCTAATTAAATATTGAATTATATTTATCTTCATGTTCTACAAATTTTATGTGAATGCAATTTTTTAAAATAGTTATACGTGACAACTAATCAAAAGTAGAGACGGTGTTACTATTCACACCTAGAAAATTTCTAATCTCTCGTCACATTTATCAAACTTCAATTTAATGGTAAAAGATGTTTGGATCAATAAATTGGTCAAAGAATTAGGAGTAGTTAATATGCTGGTTCACATCCAACTTATAGTATTTCAAGCTTTAAATATTTTTAATTTAAATAACAAATTTCACTTTTATAGTCTGTATTAGGGGTATGAAAAAAACCGTAAATTCAGTTAAATTAAAAAGAAAAAATCTTGACTAATGGTTTGGTACTGGAAATTTTTTTTGATTATACTTGAGTTAGTTTAGTTTTAAACATAAAAAGTTAATTTGAAATCAAACTATCCCGACATTATTTATATAAATATATAATCTTTACGATTGATTGATGAATAAAGAAAGGGAAAACGATGATCCTGCGTGAATCCGATTGAAGATACGTTTTACTATAGTCATCTAATTAGTGCATACATTAAGGCCAAGTTGAATTTTTTAATTGAATTTGGGTCAATGATTTAGATTAGACATTAAAAAGAATAGTATTTCAAGTGAGGATGATTACTTAAGCATCTAATTAGAAATTAAAAGGAGTTGACTTAGGAAAAGGAAATTTTAGAAAAATTAAAAAGCAGATAAGACTGATTAAGAGCTTTGACTTGAAGCCATGACATTTCATGGAACCAACCCTTACTATTTTTATTGTTTTTATTGAAAATAATATTATGGTAATAAATTCAGATTATTTAAAATAATTGGGATATTAATTATTAACATGTGTGAGAGTGATTGAGTGGGATAACGTAGGAGATGATTTTCATACTTTTTAAAGGAAATTCCGCAAATAGCCACTAAAAATTACTTCCTCCGTTTGAAAAAGAATTACCTACTTTGACTTAGAACGGAGTTTAAGAAAAGAAAAAAGACTTTTTAATCTTGTGGTTCTAAATTAAAGTTAAGTCAAATGTACCAAAATATCTTTTATTCCTGTGGTCTTAAACATGTAATATGGAAAGTTAAAGTTAAAGTGTTGTCAAAAAAGGAAAAGGGTCATTCTTTTTTAAACGGGGGGAGTACTTAACTAGGTTGTATAACTATAATTTGCTAATTACGATTCGTAGCTATATGTTAGAGGGAGGAGAGAGGCTAGCAAGGTTAGGAGAGGAAGGAAAGAGGCAAGCGAGAGAGGGCAGAGAATGGAGAGAGATAAATTGTATTTGTATATCTGTAGAATTGTATATGTATATTTGTCATTAATTGTATATATGTAACTGATATACATGTTATTTGTATATCTGGTGAGCGAGATTGAGAAAGGGAGGAGAGAGGCGAGCAAGAGAGACAGAGAGTGGAGAGACGTAAATTGGATTTATAGATTTGTCATATAATTGTATATCCATTACATGCATAATTTGTAATTGTATATGTATAAGAGACAAGAGAGGTGCATGTAATTATAGCTAATTAGAGATTAATAGTGGTTATTAATTTGAATCATAACTACATTAACTAATTAACCAGTATATATTTACTTATCCGAGTAACTTGGTGTAGAGATTCTTTGGGCCACAATCCCTAAAGCAACAATAGGCTTTAAATTGTGTGTCTTTAGTTGTATGGGCCAGGCTAAGACAATTCAAGATATTCTCTTTTGATTATTCATCGTGTATATGCACGTGTCAGATTTTTAAATTTTAATTTTTTTATATAATAGGGTATTATGCTAGTTTGCATATACCTTAACTATATTTTTCCGTACATAATACCGTCACAACAACATAAATAAAGAGAAATATCTTGGTACCTTTTATTGTTCATTGTTGCAAATTCCCTAAATTAGTTAGTTGATGATATGTTGTAGTCATGTTAGTACAATTTCCTTTGACCCTATGGACCCGTTTGGCCATAGATTTCCCAAATAATATTTGGGGAAAAACTTAGCAAATAATGTTTGTCCATACAATTTTTCGTTATTTGGCAAATATTTTTGGCAAATATTCCAAATTCCCAAATACTAGTTTTTTTTAGTATTTGGGCCAAATCTCATTATTTGGGATCTTCTGAAAATTAAAACTTTACCCCAAACTTTTATCTTTTACAAAAATACCCTCTATAGTAGTTGTTTGTGTTGTATTACATAATATTTTTTACGTGAACACCAAAATAGTGATGAAATATCTAGTGAATATTAAATAATGATATGATTGTTGATGAAAATGATGAAAAATTAACTCAAGGTAATAAAATCATGTGCTTCATCTACTTCACGATGTATGGAATGTTACTTGTTGCACTCGGTCCAAATTACCACATTGCTCTAGTGTGATGGAAACTATTTGTTAATTATTGTAACGACCATCCAATTGACTTGTAATACACACTTATAGTTAGTTTTAATAGTTTTTAAAACTTATGGGCATAAATCATATTTTTCTAAAAAGGTGAAATATATTTCCCAAATCCTATGGCCAAACACATGGTGAAATTTCACCCAAATTTTCATTCAAATAATATTTGCCAAGAATATTTGAAAATTTATGGCCAAACGCTAGCTATATTTTCCAGGAGTGACATATATAGACTTATTAGAAACTTTTATGACATTATAAAATAGAAAGAGAGCCTTATTTTATTTTATATGATATTAATTTGAAATAAATTAAATAAAAGCATGATCAGTGATCCCAACTAATTTGAGAGTGATACATATTTTTTTTCTTCAAATTTTGCAATTGCTGCAAATTCACCAAATATATGATCCTCTTAGGATGGTTGTATTGGGCAAGAAATAGCTTATGTACGTGGCAGGACGAAGAATAATTAACACGTGAGATGAATAAAGGATATTTACCAAGGCATTTTTTCGGAAGGAGGTGTGTCGATGAAGTTCAACCTCAACTTGTTATCGAGATCACAAAATTATCATCATTAGAAAAAACGTGAGAATTTGTAGTTTGAAAATTGAGAACTCGTCGTATCTTATTGACGTGGCAAAAAGACAAATATATCAGATATGTTTTGTCTATAATCTTACATGCATGCATGTGAACAATAAAGGAATATATTAGTCAGCACAATTAATGATATTTAGAGGTTTAAAGCACACATTAAGCATAGTAATAGTACTTAAGGGGTTGAGTTCATGTTAAACGCTCGTGAATTTTAACATCAACATTAGCTCTTGTTGTCTTATTCAATTCTATTGTTGCCTAAATAAGTTATAACGCGCCCTACTTGACTCATGCATGCACATCCTTTTCAGAATTGTTTATTGAAATACTGGATCGATCCGCTTTTAATTGTCATAATTTTTCTTTTTAGAATCAAACTATAAAAAATTTAATTAATATTTAATGATGTATTTCTTCATCATATTGATATGTAAAAAATTGCAATTTATAATATTTTTTATATATTTTAAATATCTAAATTTTTTATTTACAATACAAAACTAATGTAATCTAATTCAACTTTGAAAATTAATCAAATTGACTTTTCAAAAGCGCTACATGACAAATAAAAGTGAACAGAAAGAATAACTCGAAACATCATGGTTTTTAATAAGCTGATCATACCGATAATACACTTTTTTTTCCGATTCTCATCCGGTGTTCAGAACCCAAATTGATGCCCCATGATTCCGCATTACTGCTCTCATCTCCGAAATGGTGATGCCCCAAGATCGCGCATTACCGAGCCTATTCTCCGTAATTCTCTCTCAAACCCAAAATTTAAACCTATGGTTAAGAATATCAACAACCTACTTAAGTCTCGATGAATTTCACAGCCATCTTAAACAGTAGACTCAAATCTTCTACTTAGTTTTAATGCAGGACGTAGGTCTTACCATTCAAAATAAAATAGTTTGGAAAACAAAAAGAGCAGCTTCACACAACCACAAGAGTTGTCACCATATGTTCAAGCTGTAAAAATAGCTCACGCAAAAATGCAAATGCAAATACGATAGACCTAATGTAATCCGACCCTTGTACAAACCCCATAAATGATTATGCAAGCTGCATATCTAGTACAATAAACCTTGCATAATCGAAAAACCAAGTGTACGTATTGGATCATAGGAACCTACCATAAGTAGGTACTACCAAAAGATCGTAAACGACTCTCTTTCTTATGAGTCTAAAGTATTGACCAAATTAAGTCATTATATATAACAATTCACCAAAATAATATGTTTTTTCAAAATTTTACAAATCTAGTATAAACGTATTTCACAGTAACATTTTAATGTATATTTCATTTTTTAAAAGTTGACGGCATTAGATTGATATACGTTACTGTTAGTAACGTTTTACTCCTAAAATTTACTTACAGTAACGTTTTAGGAGTAAAATGTTACTCAAACAAACGTTTTAGGAGTAAAACGTTACTCACAGGAGTAAAATGTTACTCAAACAAACGTTTTAGGAGTAAAACGTTACTCACAGTAACGTATATCAATGTAACGTTGTTAGTATTTAAAAAATGAAATATACCCTAAAATGTAACTGTGAAATACGTTTATACTAATTTTATAAAATTGTTTTAGATAATTACTTAATTTGGTAAAAAAGTCTTAAGATCTCAAAACATTAGTTTATACATACAATTTTGAGAACACATACATTCTCAGTTCCTTCTTCCTTACCTGTTCCGATCTGTCTGAATATATACATGAGCTCTTCACGCAAAAAGAAAACCTCTTCCTCCTAACTTTTATCCCTTTTGACTATTCATTCATCAGTGGAAAGTGTAAAAAGTTGAGCAAAAAAAAAAAAGAAAATCCTCATTCTTCTTCTTCTTCAACACAAGCTGCTTTGACCAATCAGTTTACTACACTAAATTTGGTCCACTATACAGTGCTCCAGCTACAGTTAAGTCCTCAGGTTTCTCCCTCTCTTTGAGCCATGCATACTCACTTTGCTCTTCTTGAGGTACTAAAAAGTCATTCACTGTACTTTCCACAAACAAAAAGACAGGAAAACAAGAATCTTAGAATTAGGATGGATAATGTCGGACAGACAGTTCTTTTATTTTCCATATTTAGAATGTCATTTCAAGTACAATCAATTATGGAAAAAATGTCCCTTCTAAGTATACTTTATTATAATATATCCTGTACTTTGGAGAATCAAATCAAAGGTACTTCTTTTACTAGTAACAAAAAGAGTCAATTTGTTTGACGATTTAAGATAGTAAAGCAGACTTTTGAATCTTGAGATCTTGAACTAAAGTAAAACGGGACGGAACGATTGCTCCATGAAGAGTTATTCAGTGTGTATGACAAGCCTGACGAGGTTCATCCGAACCCTCTTCGGTGGAAAAATAACACAGTTTATACATGATTAAAATTCTTCTGTGTGCTTACTTCTTCATTTTCTAAAACACTTAGTAAAAATACTGGTTATGCCACTGATTGTATGTCAACTTAACAGTGTGAGAAGTTTATACTCTTGTCAACTGTCAAGTGCACAAAATTTTAAATCAGTGGAAGTATACAGCATTATACCTGACATGTTGGCAAAGGGGAAGTCATAGTAGTATTGGCAGTGGCGACCGTCAGGATCACAATAAGGTGGACCGAGAACATCTAGTACGGCGCAAGCTGTCTTTGCTGTGAAGCAGTGCATATTACCTCCGTCAGCTGGATAGAGGATTGAAGTTTTGCAAGGAGCTTTAAAATTGGAATTCACCTTCAATTTCGCAAGACGCAGACCTGTACAATCCCCTGCATCATTTGAGAACGAACGATTCTGTAACTCTGGCTTCATACAAGAGAAGTAAATACATAAATAGTTGATGTCTACTATTAATGTACGGAATATAGTTGGAAAATACATTAACAGTTGCATTTATAGATATTTGAAGTCTCAAATCTGAATTTATGTACATGAATTTTACGGTGCAAATGCGAAAGATTTCATGCCACTTGCCATTTTTTAAGTGCAAGTTAACAAGATAAGGACTTACTGTCAGAAATATTGGCACTTGGTGTAGTTGATTTGGGAAGGAGATTGTCCGCCCAATCATAAGATTTTATGTGCATTTTCCCAAAGAGAAGCTTGCTGAAAACTGTCATTCCAGGATGGTTATGAAGAGGAATGACTGCTTTTGGTGGTAAGCAAAAGATACCAATCTAACAAAATACGAACAAACTTTAAATCTTCAATCAAGAGGAAGAAGTGAAATAGCGAGTTTAACTTCTACAAAACCGAAAATATATTGAAGAATTTAACTATCAAGTCACCTAAACGATATTAAATTCTAGGAAAGGCCGACCTAATTGGCTACATACCGAGAATTTGTCACATTCATGGAGATGCAAGTATGTTATTTTGGGAGGTTTATCTGATACAGTTGACTTGAAATATGGCATATTTGGTCTTAAGCCAACATCTGCTTCAGTCATCTTATCTGTACAGAGGAAACGGAGCAACTACTAATTAAAAGACTGTTATATAAGAAGAAGAAAAAAAGCAAACAAAGAATTAGTCTTCACCTTTGTATATTATCTGAGTTATTTTATTTCGATGGAACGCGTAATTTTTTCAACCCGACAAACACGAAAATCCTCGAATTATGGACAATCACACCAAAGCAGAAAAGGCAACGATAAGAAATTCATCCTTACCATGACAAAGAGATTTAATGAATAAAATATATGTGAATTGTGATAATTGTGTATGTTGAAACACATGTCATGTACTCAATTGAATTGGCGTAAACATCCTACTCCCTCCGTCTCCTTTTCAAAAAGGATGGCTTAGTTTGACTTGAAACGGAGTTTAAGAAAATAAAGAATCTTTTTAATTTTAAGGTTCTAAATTAAAGTTATGTCGAATCTACCAAAATGTCCTTCAATCTTGTGATTTTAATCATGACACGTGAAAAGTTAAAGTTAAAGTTTTACCGAAAAAGAATACGGGTCATTCTTTTTGAAACAAACTAAAAAGAAAATAGGCACATTCTTTTCAAAACGAAAACTGAAGTACCGATACTTCCCAATTCCAAAAAAAGTTGTTCCTTTCTTAACCAATAAGACAATAATTTTGATGGACTAAAGTGCAGATAAATTCAACCCAAATCCAGAATAGTTTTAAATCAATTCAGCTAAAAAAAAAACAGTTAAAACTAAGCAAAATTATCGAACATATATACGTCACCCTTGAGAAAGACTTCATATAGTAACTCATTACCTCAATGGGGAGGAAAACTATATGACAAAATGTCAAGATCATGTACTACTAAATATAGCATCCGCAACAAAAATAGTACTAAAAAAAAGATAGAGAGAAACGAGAAAAAAAACGTGCAATTGTCAGTTTGTCACGAAGGTCTATCGGAAAGAATTATTATGATGGATAAAAATTGTTATGAATTAAGCAAACAAATACATACATCCTTTTCACACTATTTTTTTATATGCTTAACTTGATCCCAAAGACTTCATCTAAAATCCTCTCTCTACCCTCGGTCTTATGTCTGGAATAAGTTAACTAATAAAAATATGAGGTTCTAATAATTTAAGCTTTTAGATGAATAGCGGAGCACGTAGATGCTGGGATCGAATCTCACTATGACCTATATTTTATTTAAAAAAATCACGTGCGTGACCATGAAAAAGAGATCACACACTTCAAAATCTCACATAGTAGCGGAAGGGGTAAGACTGCATACACACCAGTCTCTCAGACACTTTGTAGGTAGGATTAGATTGGTGTTTCGCAAGGAATTTATAATGGCAATGGCAGAGCAGTTACATCAATGCTTTTCTAAAATTTGCACCATGTACCTCAAAACACGCACTTCGTTTCAACGCTAACAGAATCGTTGCGGCAACATTTTATACACATGTTACCAATCAAAAGTAGAAGAAATTAAACAAATAATCACGCCAAAGCAAAGAGAAAAAATACAGATTTATATATATAGAGAAAGGGAGGAAAAAACATACCCAAAACTGACTTGACAAGTTCAACATTTTCCGGTGACGGCACAACGCCAGGTTTGCAATTAGTGAAAACTTGTTTGCAAATTCGATAGAGTTTCTGAACCCTTGACATTCCTATTTTCTGCCGCTTCCGCTTCTTCTTCAACTCTTCGTTCTCGTTACCCTTTCGATCGATTTTCTCCGTCATCATCAATCCAAATATTGAGTAATTCGAGAAAATACAGAGAAAAAAAAGAGCAGGCACAATTTTACTGTTCTATGAACAGTATTTGCACATGTATCATTTGCTATGAAAACAGAGAAATGAAATTTTACAAATCTGTGATGCTGCTGCTGCTGTGTTGTGCGTGAAGGATTATTTCAATGGAAAAAAGTTGAGATGTATGTAAATGGAGAATAGTGGATAGCGATGGGTGAAAGAGGTGCATAAGTGTATATATTGTAGAAAATGAAAAGGAGTGGGAAAAATGAAAAACCAGGGGCCATTTTTCCAATGGGCTCTTCTAACAGTGGATTTTTCTCCTTCAAAAAAAAAAAAAGGAAAAAAACACCAAATTGTATTTCACGCCCTGCTCCTTTAAAATTGGTGAAAGTATTACTAACGATCGTTTGGTACGAATATTAATAATGCACGAATTATAAATATATAAACTAATAATGTAGAGATTAGTAATATAAAAATAATAGTGGAGAAATTATTTTTTGTCAAGTGTTTAATTTACTTTTCACTTAATTTTATGTTTAAATTTATAATACTATAAAAAATCCTATTATATCTTTGAGTTATAATGAGTGTGTTTTTCATGTAATTAAATTATGGAAGAAAACTGTTGGACCGGATAAATTTTTTTAAAGAATTATTTATTCCATTTAATTAGTAAATCAAATACATGTATATATAAAATTGTTACAATTTTAAGGTATAATGTAACACTAAGAAGACCATTGATGGCACAATGTATTTTCAATTTTTTATTGATCAAGTATATATCTTAAACTTAACATAGATTTAAGACTTCTTAAATTGTTCATACCGCAATTTTATTTTTATTTTTAAAACAAATAGTTTCAATTGGATAAACGACAAATTATCTTGAATATAAAAAAAAATGGGAATTTTTTTTTAGTGAAATCATTATATTTCACCAAAAGGATTTGGAGAATTAAAAAAGAACATTTATAATCATTCCAATATAAATAAAAAGGAAATTAAATTACAAAAGAAATTTAGAAAAAAGAATAAGAGGTTAGTTTAGTCATTTAGAGGTCTTATCCAATGTTTAACAAAGCTTGAATTAGTTATCCCTCCATTTTTTACGAATAAGATAATACAACATATGATGGATAAGCCGTTCATGAATTAAATTAAATGAACTAGTGTATTAAATGAACTAAATTTTAATCCATAAATTATTTTACCTAATACCGCCTACCAAACGGATCCTAATAATATTAGTAAAGTGGGTATTAGTATAGAGTTATTAGTTATAAAGAGATGGATAATATATGTATTAATTAGATATATTAATTATTTTATTTTTCTTTATGCTTGTTAATTAGTAGAGGTTTGTTAGCTCATTAGGATTGGTAAGATAAGATTTACTCCGCTTGCTTGTACTGATTTTTTGCTTATCTTATTATTAATAAAGATCATTAGAGGCTCTGTCTAGTGGTATAAATTTATTTTTAAAAAAAAGTTATTTTATTTTTTATTTTATATAATATAATATATAAACTTTCTCCTAATTTATATATCATGTTCTATATTTGTGAATTTTTAAATTACAGATTAAATGCATTAATAATTTTATCATATATTAAATATGTGAGTTTATATAATAAATCAAATATGATATTAATTTTATTCATAAATAAATCACATTCTAATTAACTATCAAATATAATACTCTAATTATTTATATAAGATTTTATGTCCACATAACTCACTTTCAAATGATCTATCAAACGACTCCTTGTAGATATCAATTTTTTGGTAGGCTTCTAAATAGGATTTTTCAATTAAGGGCGGAGAGAGTTATGTGGTTTCTTGCTATTATTAAATTAGGATTAGTGAGGTAAGATTTACTCCGCTTGCTTATGCTGATTTCTCGCTTATCTTATTATTAATAAAAGATCGCTAAAGGTCCTGTCTAGTGATATAAATTTGTTTTTAAAAAAGTTATTTTATTTTTTATTTCTATAAAATAATATATGTAAGTTTTCTCCTAATTTATATACTATATTCTATATTTGTGAAATTTTAAATTACAAATTAAATGCATTAATAATTTTATACATATATTAAATAATGAATTTATTTAATAAATCAAAAATGATATTAATTTACCTACTAATTAACTATTAAATATAGTACGATTATTATTTATATAAGATTTTATACTCACGTAATTCACTTTCAAATCATCGATCTACGACTCCTCATAGATAACAATTTATTGATAGGCTTCTAAATAGGATTTTTCAATTAAGTACGGAGAGAGTTATGTTGGTTCCGTGCTATTATTGAATTATTATTTTGTCTTTCTAACTTTTAATTTTGCTATTTTCAATTTATATGTACTATTCAAATTTCAAAACTGAATTTTACGAGTTTAACTATTGTTAGGATCGAATTCACACACACTTGAAGTTTCAAGAACACAAGAATTTCAAGAAGAAAAGAGATGAGAGATCTGGAGAGAGAGAGAGAGAGAAAACATTCGTGGTAACACCCCGTGAGTGAACTTCCACGGCGGTGGGTATATTTATATTAATATATCAGAGTATTTAGTTACAGAGAATACATGGAGAATAAATAGTTAAACCGCGTAAACAGCTATATATATATTAATCAAGCTCCACTACCTAACAACTATAACTAAATATAAAAAATATAATATTTATATCTTTTTAAATATACAAAAGTAGGGGGAAAAAGGAAAAATATACCTCTAAAGTATATATGCAGATACGTTTTATTATATTTTTGGGATATTGGTGTTTCGGTCGTCCAAAAACATAGAGTATATATATTTTTTATACTAACAGACATATATTTATCATAATTTTATTCGCCGACTGAAATTTATTAAACATTGAATCAACGGATAAGATTGCGTCATGTATACCTATTTAATTTTCAGTTAGAGTGAAAACATAAGCATTCTAGTTTTTGAATGATAGAAAAACTAATGTCCCAAAAAATAAAATATAGTTATATCTCATTTACGATAATTCAGGAGCGTATTTATCTTTTTTTTAATAAAAATATGATGAATTATAATGATAATTAATAATTTAAAATGCTTTCAAACTTTTAATTAGGTAGGTGATACTCCATACAGCCTCCACGTGTAGTTCATGTGAGTCCACCCGTCTATAAATACCTACTTCGCCGTAAAATCCAACCAACAGTTTTAGGTTTATAACCTCCCCACTTACACCTGGTTTGGATCGATGTTACTATTCTACTTTATTGTAATTTTTATAATTTAAATTCTATTATATTGTATTATTTAAATAAAAAATTTATTTTTTAAATAATAATTTAGTTATTTATTATATATTAATTTTTATTTTTTCTTTGTTTATTTTTTCACAGTAGCTTAACTTTGTAATTGATCTTTTTTTAGTAAGTTTATAATTTAATTATTGATATGTGATATTACGTAACAATGAAGATCATATAATTAATATATTTTTATATTTTATTTAATTAAATAATATAATATAATATATTTTAAAATAATACATAACAACCATATTATCAAACAGAGAGTAAAAATCAACTAATTTCATGCTTATACTCTGTTTATTCACATTTACGTGTTAGAATTTTATTTTTGGAGAGTTAAATTGTATGAATTTTAATTAATACTTTAATATGTATTTTTCTATCATATTAGTATAAAAAGAAATCATAATTTATGTTATTTTTATTATAATTTAAATTTCAATATTATATTAATTTAATTTTAAATTTTTGTATAAATTAACCTCTCCTAGAAAAAAACGTGATAAGTAAAACTGGATGTAGTGAGTAATTTGGGGTGCAAATTTTGAGAAATTAATAACTTTCCTGCATATTTTATATTTATACTTAAAAAAAATCTACTGAATAATAAAACATATCTTTTCAAAATTTAGTAATAAAGTAGTCTTTTTGTATAGTATAGTGATAGTGATGAAGTTTGTTTTAAGCTTTAATTTGTTCCCATCCTGTTGCTCCCGGACACTTAAATTTGATAACTCATAAAATTTGATTTTTGAATCTAATTTTTATTTTAATTAACATAAAAATCTACATAGTATCAACATTAGCAAAAGTTTAGAGAAAAGAATGATGAATACGAAATATTTATTTTTTAATTTCTTGAAGCGAGAAGATGAATACAGATTATAGTCAATTACCCTTCTTTTTATGAATTCACGTGATGAAATTCATCTTATTTCTTTTAAGCATTAACCAATAAGTGTTACACCTCGATCTCTTTATGAAATTTATTTATGTTTTAAACTTTTAAGAATTTAAATAAATAATGTTTGATTTGTAAAATAAATAAAATCTAAAGAAGCTACGTAATTTAATGATTTATCCCTTAATTGACCAACGACTAAGAAATTAAGAACGTAATAAAATGAATTAATTTCTTATCTAGGGGCTACTAAATCCACTTGAAATAATTTGGTATTTCAAGTCTTTTCAACTTGATAAATTTGGACAAAACTACATCCAAATGACATCAAATTGCTTTTTATTTAAAGAAAATTATTTGCCAATAGGACAAAAATATGACTTGAAATGGTATTATTTTCACGATTATCGAAGTAGAAGCAGTAGTAATTATGGAATTCCTAATTTAGCCTGATTAATAATTAATTATGCATAGAAAAAACATTTTAATGTTTAAGTAATGCTTGAAAATTGAAATTATCTATTGGCTTGACGATCAAACTAAACGTAGACAATACAATATAAAAAAAAATTTAAAAAAAACACAAATGACAAGTTCTACGTAGTAGTATATGTAATTTGAACCAAAATATTCTCCATGATACACAATTGATCATGACGTGACGAGAGTTTAAGTGCCCAAAATGTAAACGCACTTAAAGTTGAAAAAATAATTGTAGGCTCATTTTATGTAATTTTATCTTTTATATATATATATATATATATATATATATATATATATATATATATATATATATATATATACCATCCAAAATTTAAAACGCATGTTTGACTTTACACAAGAAGGATATGTAGTGTTTGAAAAGACAATAAGAAATGATACAAACGAGGCAGAGATGGGGGTTCGTATATTTTGTATTTATTCTAGATAAATATATACATATTTATTAGTGAACCCTAACAAATCTGAATAATTGCTTAGTGATAAGGAAAGAATATTAAAAATATTTTTCACCTTAAAGTTGTTGATTTGATTTTCATTATTAATAAAAACAAAAAGAAAATTTTATAAAAGAAAATTTAAAATATCAAACTTCTAATCGTGATTCCTTGTTAATATTAATTGACTAAAGTGATATGATGCTCAAATTAGACACGTCGATCATGCAGATACCCAAAATGTTATAGTACTATAATTCTTTCTCTGAGTTGGGGGTATATATTTAATTATTACTCCTTGTCCACATTTGAGTTCTTGTTTTGATCTTTGTTCGGCTGAATTGAGAAAAAAAGTTGGAAGTAATAAAACGTAACTATGACCAATGAATTAAAAGAAAAGAAGACACATTAACAATAACAATAATAATAATAATATACTCAATGTAATATTGATTCACCGAGTACTTTTCTGTTTCTACTTATTTGTCTATCTTTTTTAAGTTGTCTCTAATTACTTGTCCTTTTTTAACCTATTATTCACTGAATTGATTACTTTGGAACTTTTTGAAAAATTTAAATTTAAATTCTTCTATTTCATAATTAATAGAATAAAATAATAAAATTATTATATCAATTATTATTTTTTTAATAAATATGTCGATTCAAAAGTGGATAACTAATTAAAAATATTGAAGAAAAAATTCAAGAAAGATAAGTATACTTTCAACGTAGAGAATGTTTTTGATAAATTTTTAATTTAAGAAAACACATAAAAGCGCATCAAAAATAAAATAAATAAAGAGAAAAGACATAAAGTTATCACTAAAATTGTCTCGAATTTTCAAAAAGACACCTTAACTTTGTGGGTGTCCTATTGCCCCACTGAACAATTTAAGTGTGTTATAAATATCCATTGTTTACCCAATCCCAGTTGCAAGAAAAGAGGTGCAATCAGCACACGTATTAAGTTCTTTTAATTTTTAATTTTAGTTTCATTTTCATTTTATTATTTTTATTTTTATCAACTTTATTTTCAATTTTTCCCTCTTTCTTCTTAAATCTTCATTACTCAAATCATTTGTTCTTTGTTGTAAATCCTCCAAAAGTAGCAGCCATAGTAACCTTCAATGTAGTCTTCATGATGCTTCCATGTTACAACACTATTTTCGTCATCAAAACATCACTAAATAAAATCAATTCAACTCTCTAGTTACTAAAGCAAGGTAATAAGACAAAAAAAAAAAAGATGGAGTTTCATAGTATTCTCTAACCAATGGACTTTTTTTTTTTAAAAAAAAAAAAAAGAATAAAGTAAGAAAAAAGAAACAAAAAAAAACAAGAGACAAGAAAAAAAAAAGTGATAAAAATGGATGAAGTAAATGGATCTTCTAAGTTGAAGAAGATGAAGAAAAGGTAATTGCATTTTTGAATTTTGGTGAAGAAGATGATGGGGAAGATGATGTAAATTAATTAAATAATCAATATTAAAGAAATATAATGACATATGGCACTTTGTAGCTGGTTATGACAGTGAAAAGATTGGGTCACGCGCCCCATTGCGTGATAACAATCCAGACGAGAAAATGGATCAAAATGACTCATTTACAAAGATATTAAATAATTCCATGGTGTGATAGGACACTTTCAAAGTTAAGGTGTCTTTATGCAAATACGGGACAACTTTAGGGGTGACTTTATGTCTTTTCTCATAAATAAATGATAAATAAAAAATATAGGATATGATATTGTCAACATTGTTCCGTTTGGAAAAATATGCATATATATTGCGTGCTTTCACACAGACGGATCAACAATATAGGTGTAGGTACAATATTAATAATTGATTGCAACATACTACGCACATGCCTTGTGACGTGTTGTTAGGAAATGACATAAGTAAAGATCGATAAAATTAATTTATAAAAATATAATTTTAATCAGAGATCATCTTTTTAATAAGGAATTTAAAATTTGTAGAAATAAACATATGAAATAGTTAAATGGAGTTTAACATTTATTACATATATATATATATAATTTATTTTAATTATACATAATAATATAATTTATCGTCGAAAAGAGATTCAGATGAAACTCTTCGTATGAGATGGCTCAGCGTTAATAACTGATACATTTACCAAACTCATTATATCACCCTAACCTTAAGGTATTTATCTTATGCATTTCAGTGCCTTATTATCCATATATAGGTCCCAAAAGTATTTCGTGTTAAATTAAAATTTATATAACGTATATATTTTTTCATTTTAAGTAATATGAAATCATTTATTACATTTATTTTACTATTTCAAGTAGTCTTATATTCAGTTAGACGTTTAAAAAGATAAAAAAGAGTTTAGAGTATTTTACCTGATATATATATTAACTATCTTATGGAGTGATAAGTATTTATTTATTTTTAATCATAGATTTTAAATTTGAATTCTCCTAGATACAAAGTTATTTTGATTTAAGAGTGCTTTAACCCTTACAATGTGAGACTTTTCGATATACATTTAAATGAAATTGACCTCTAATATAAATATCAAATATCAAATTAAAAAACTAAAAAAATAATAATTTTGCTCATGAATGGACTTAAATTGATCGTAGGAATTACTTTTTCTTAATTTTTCTTCTACATTCCATTACTCCCTCATGTCTAAGTGAATTGTTCGAATTTTTTCCCTTCATAGTTCAAAATAAGTGAATTATTCAATATTTAAGAAAATTATTGAGAGTATTATTTTATATTTACTGTTTATTCAATGAAATTCTTGACTATTTTACGTTTTATAGGAAACTAGTTTGAAAATAATCAAAAGAACAATAATAAAAAATACAAATATTTATTCGTATTAAAAAAAATATTTTTTAAGAGGTATGACATACCCAACAATCACTCTTGTTACGTTGTTGATTCTTTCTTGTCACACAGTACTGTAGTGTACGCCCTTGGTTTATAATCCATAGCTTCAGAAAAGGTTTTCTCAGAAGCAAAGTCATTTCAATTTGGTGGCCTTCTCGTAAGAGCCAAAATAAGATTATGAAAATATTTGAACGGATCAATAATTCATTTATTTATGAGAAACTTATATAAATCTATTATCAAAACAATTATTTTTTCAATATTTTTGAATTGACTCTAATGATACTATTATTCGGTACCATTATGAAAGAAGATCTTAACAAAATAGTCACAAATGTAAATGTAAAAAATAAAAGTAAGTTTTTGAAGGTACATATAATTTTAGATATTTAATAGAATTCTGTAGAGTATTATAAAAATATTTTTAGTATTTGTTGTATTTAAGAAATGTGTACATGTTCTAGATAATTAATTAGATATTTATTGTAAAGTGTAGAAATATCTACATTCTTGTCACATTGTTAGAAGATAAGGATATCTAGATACTTCTTGTAAATATATCTAGAATAATTTTTAAAAGTATCCCTGTATAAATATAAATAGGAGCGACATTAGATATTTCATATTTGTAATAAACCCAAAAACAAACCAAATTAAAGAGTACTTTTGTAAAATATCCCTTCTCCTTTCTCGTTTTCTCTTTTTAATTGAATCTTTCGATCTTAATTAACGGTGTTGGGCCAGCAAAATTTTTTCAAATATACTTTTCTTCCGTTATTTTCTACAGTAAATAATCCATTATTATTCGTAATTAATATGTTATTCAGAGGCGTCTATATTTAATTACAGTATTAATTTACTTAACGAACCCAACAACTGTATTTGTTCATGCAACAAATACAAACGGCCCTATCCAATGTTCCAAGACTAGATTATTTCTTGGGTTTCAAATATAATTTGACATTTTTTCCCATGTAATCAAAGGGGTGTCAAAGTTAAATATCTTTATATTACATTAGAGGTTAAATTTTAATTTTATATATATATATATATATAAGTATTAACATCTCTTAACAATTTAAATGTTTAGTCGAATAGTGAAAGCGTGGTTCTAAATTAAACGAGACCATTGACACAAGGAATTTTCTTGAGAAGAGTGAAGGCAAACGTGCTTCACCCATTTCTGTTCATTACGATATAAGGATCATATCCTATATCTTAAGTCCAAGTGGAGGCCCATGCTTCTTTGACATGCCCGCACAATTGGATAAAGTTTTTTTTTTTACTAAGAAAAAAAAAATTCCATTACATTGGCAAGGTATTGAAAAAAAAAAGAAGGGGATAATTAAAGAGGATAATATAATTCAAAACGAGCATGAATATTAATCGTCGTTATATATATATATATATATATATATATATGATTGCATTTTTTCCATAACTCCTCTTTATGTACACTTGCATCTCATCGTATATGATTTTGTATGGGAAAAAGTCTGATATATTCTTATTTTTTAATTTTATCAATTATAGTTGATATACTTTTTGTTATGAAAATAGTTGATATGCTCTTGTTATGAAAGTGACTAATATGAATTCGTTCAAATAACTCACATACATCCTTCGCCTCTAACGGAAGCCAAAAATTTAATTTTAATTTATTTTTTTTAAAAAATATAATCCATATGGATGTATTTAATCTTACTCACACATATTTTTCTTTCACCTTTTTGTTTAAATGACTAATTTTGGTTTATTATTTTGATTGTCAAATATATTATAGATGATTCAATTTATTTTTTTTAAAAAAGAAGCTAAATTACAATATAGCTGAAAAATAGTTTTAAATTATAGTACAACCACAAAAATATTAGTTTTAAATTATAAATAAAATAAGAATAAAAAACTCAAATTATAATAATCAAAGAAGTTGAAAAAATATTTATGTATGTGAAATATTAAAATATAACTTAAATTTAGATAGAATGATAATATATACACCTACATGATTTAAAAAAAATAAAAGTCAAAATATAAATTTAAAACTAATTTTTTCTTATTTCTTTTTAATGAAGGGTATATGTGAGCTTATTTTATATCGATGGGGATATGTGTGAGCCGTTTGTACAATGATAAGGATATATATGAGTTACTTTCATAACGAGGGACGTATCGATTCTAAATGGCAAAATTGAGACAAATATCAAGCCTTTTTTCATTAAATATAATTGTATGTCACATACACGTCAATATATATAGACTATATAGTTAACATAACACATTACATATGATGATATATATGGATTTATAAATAATATACAAGACATATAATTAACATACATATATACAACTAATATACAATATTTATATGTCATTTTATGTACTTGTGTGTCGTGTGCATGTCATTGTACAGTGGTGGAGCTAGGACTTTTGACAAGGGTTCAAAATCTGAAGAGTTAAACACACGAACTCACTTAAGGGATTTAACATTTATATATATACATAAAAAATTAATTTTAACCATGTATAAATAATAATATTTTTCGCCAAAGAAAATTTGGATTAACCCATAATAGAAGGCTGGCTCCATCCCAGACATTGTATGTACAGTTAATACACATAAAATGATACATAGGACATATAATGAATATACACCAAATATATATAATAAGATACACCAAATATACATTCATTTCCATCTTCAAACCACCACCATAACTACCATTCATTTCATCCTTCATATAACATATATAAAACTCATTTTCATAACCTAGAAAAATTCTTGTCAAAGTTGCATCCATCGCAAGTTCTGTTTTACCAAAAGCAATTTTCCCATGGGGATTTCATTGGCAAGGTCAGTAGAAGTAGTAAAACATCGAACAAAATTTGTTTTAACTATTCTTACAAGGCTTCTCATGGTTTAGTTTAGGTTGATATATTTAACCCAAATCAACACAACTTTTAAACAAACTGAATTTAAACATGTCAATATGTGATGAATTGGTGAATAACTTTTTTTTTATTTTGTTTGCCCGTTCATCAAAATAATGACTGCCCTCTTTTTATATATATTAATGTACTAGATATCATGTGTCTGCGGCAGCGCATGTTTAACGTATGTTAGTTTTTTTCTTCCAATTTATGTGACACAAATGAAATTTGAAAAGGTGAACTAAATTTTTTATGTGTTTTCTAAAAAATATTTTAAATTGTTAATTTATGGAGTACATTTTATGTTATTTTCGAATAATATATGTTACTCCATCTGTTTTATTTTATGTGATACAAGTGATATAGGAAAGTAAACAAAATTTCTTATATGATTATCACATATTTTAGTTGTCATTTTACTACGATTCATAGTACTTTTTAGTTCTTACGTTATTTCAAATAATATATGCAACTTTCTTTGTTTCGATAAAAAAAAGGAGTCAACCAAATTTCATTATGTTTTTTAACTATATTTTCTAAAAATATCTTCAATTGTTACATTGCGTTTTAAGATTTTTTTTCATCTAATTTCAAATATATATCAAATTAGAAATTAAAACGCAGTAATTAAAATTTTCAAATCATTATACTTCTATATTAAAATGTTCAAATCTTTAAAACTCCACATATATGCGCAAATTAATAGAAGGAAAGCCAAACAATTTTTTTTTTAAAAAAAAACTAATATATGAAAGCTCATTTTAATAATAACACACACACACACACACACACACACGCACACACACGCACGCACACGCACGCACACGCACACACACGCACACACACGCACAACACACACACACACACACACACACACACACACGCACGCACGCACGCACGCACGCACACACACGCACGCACGCGCGCACACACACACACACGCACGCACGCACGCACGCACGCACGCACACACACACACACACTTCATTTTTAATATATGACTCCCTCCTTTTTTAATTTTATATGAACTTATTTTTCATTTCATTTCAAAAAGAAAATAACTTCTGAATTTTAATTTTTTTATAGCATATTAAAGATCACAAAATTAAAAAGTATTTCAATGCACAAAATTTAATATACATATAAATTTTAATTTTAATTTTGATTGGTTCCACCTATATTATACTTGATGTATAATTATTAAGAGCTAAGCGTAATCATTATTTATTAACTTTCATATAATAAATAGATATCACATTAACTCATAAATAAAATGAAGAAATTTAAAAAAATGAGGTTATACTAATAATAATACCTAAAGATGTCTCTAAAACTATTTTATTTTCTTGTCATCATTCTTGTAGATTTTTGTTTGCATGAGTTACATTTTTACCTTTGATCATCATTCACTTCATATACAGAAAGATGTTTCTAAAATTATTTATTCTTGATAGATTTTTGTTAGAATGAAATTACATTTTTATTTTTGGTCATCTTTAATACAAATATATTATCCTATTCATTTTTATTTGTAAGTTACTTTTAACATCTTTTTCTTTAATTTCAATCTAATATATATATTAATTTTATCACACTAATTTATTTTCAAGTATATTAATTAGATCCAAAATAAAAATTGAAATATTTAATTCATGATATTTTATATGAAAAGTAGGCTTTTTTTAAGCATAATGTATAGAAAAAATATTAAGAATTAAATTAAAGTAATAGTAAAATAGAGTAATAATAAAATAGATATCACAATAACTCACAAAAGAAATAAAAAGAAAATGAAGTAATAACAAAATAAGTTAATGGTAATAACAATAACTTAACGTGTTTCTAGAACTATTTAATTTTTTTGTTATTATTCTTGGTATATTTTTCACTTGATCATTATTCACTTCATATATAAAAAGATAATTCTAGAATTATTTATTATTTCTTCATAGATTTTTGTTAGAATGATATTACATTTTTGCCCCTGGTTATCCTCCCACTTCACTCTTCTATATAATAGAAATATATACAAGTTTTATACATAATTAGAGCCCTTTTAAAATATATATTCAAATAGGGAAAATTTACATGGGATGACAAACATTTCTATGTAATGAGTTAATAAGGGTATAATTTAATTTATTTACGGTCGTTTCAATTTGTTTTGCCACAATTAATGAGACCCAGTACCTATTTAAATACAGGATAAAAATAGTCATCCAAATATTTTTATATAATTTTATTCAAAATCAAATTTATATCTTCTATTCTCATTCCATATCTTTTCCTAAAATTACTCTTCTCTTCTAATTTAAATTTCCATTGGAAAAATTTTGACCTTCTCCCTCCGATGTTCTTTCACTTTTCGCAAGTAACCGCCAAATTCATGACTTTCAATATTTTTTTTTATTCCTTCTTCAACAATTGCATATGTAGGTAGTATGATTGTTAGTTTTTTCATTTTTTTAAAATCTTTATTACTTATCAGATTACAAGTCTTTCAAAATTAGAATGGATGATTTCTCTCCATCTATAAGGATTACGAGAGGTATGTCATTGAATGTCAATGTTGTTGATAATTCACATTTGTTTCAATTGGGTTAAATCAGGATTTTGGGGTTAATGTAGGATCTATGACAAAATATAAATAAGTTCAAGTTGAACAATCTATTAAATAATTGAGATCCATGAAAAAAATGACCCAATGACAACTCATAAAGTCATCAACAACGCGAAATCTAGCGGCATTAAAATTGTTGAAGGTGGAAGTAAGAGAAAAGCCATAAACATTGATTCAGAGGAGATTGAATATGCCTCATCAGAATTGGACAAATCTGAAGAAATATCGAAAACATCAGTTAGTGTAATTTATATAAAAATTACAAAGTTATGTATATAGTGAATTGTATATTAAGGTAATATATACAAAGTATACCAATTACTAAATTTAAACATATAGTGGGTTGTATATTAGGGTAACATATACAAAGTCTTATGAGGCAATAGCTATTTGTATACAATTATATAATTTTGTATAAAAGAAATTGTTTAATCACTCTATAATACATATATAAAATTATAATACATTATTTAAATTCGTCGATATATACAAAAAATTATAAAAATAATAAATATTGTATATATAAACGTTATACACTCAAATGTAGAAAAAAATTTCAAGCTTACTATATTAACAATGAAAATTATACAATCAGCTTAATAATTAATATTTTTTTAATGATCACAGACGCACATATATAACTATAATATATATATAACAATTATTATACATTATACAAATTCCTAGATATATAAAAAAGAAAAATAGGAACATAATAAAATATTGTATACAAACATATTACCCAAAAAAATTTTAAAAAATATATATTATGATTTTCATATACAGTTAAAACACAAAATCAATTACATACAAGTATTGTATAAAAATTATATACAATTCTCAAATATATACAATATAATCAATAAATATAAAAAATAATAATTTTTTACCAAACTAAGTCATTATATAAAATAATTTATCAAAATAATACATTTTTTCAAAATTTTACAAAACTAGTATAAACGTATTTCACAGTAACGTTTTAGGGTATATTTCATTTTTTTAAAACTAACAGCGTTAGGTTGATATATGTTACTGTGAGTGACGTTTTACTCCTTAAACGTTATTGTGAGTAACATTTTAGGAGTAAAAGGTTACTCACAATGAGGTTTTAGAAGTAAAACATTACTCTGAGTAACGTATATCAATCTAACGCCGTCAACTTTTTAAAAATAAGATATACCCTAAAGGACTCTACCTCAGCGACCTTCTTCCGTACTTTCATGAGAAAGCAAGCTATCGACCTTATCTCCGTTAGTTTTTCAAGATCCGATCATTGGTATTGGATGTATCGTTAGGTTGTGCCGAGTCAAATCTGCTCCCTTTTTTTGCGTTGCAGAAAAGAGATCCCTTCTACCGACTCCTCCCGAAATTGCGTTATCAGAGCCGAGCCAGGAATGGCCATTAGTGGACACCACCACTTTTCACCGGTTAGACGTTACTGTGAAATACGTTTATACTAGTTTTATAAAATTAAAAAAATATATATTATTTTAATGAATTACTTTATATAATGGCTTAGTTTGATCAATACTTTTTATTTCTATACATGCTCCACTTGATTTTATTATTGGATTTATACATGCTCCACTTGATTTTATTATTGGATTTATACATGCTCCACTTGATTAAAAAAAATAGAGAAGGCAAACATAATTGAATAGATATAAATATTTCCCTCTAACATGACAACCTCTCCTCATTTTTATGTTGTTTTTTTTTTAAAAAAATAAATGGGAAAGCTAATATAATTTCTTAAGAAAAATATAATAGTTTAAATTCTTCAAAATTTCATCATACCACCAACATGGATTGTGGTGAATTGGTGGGAGTGCTTTACCTTAATTAGAGGTCTCGGGTTTGAGCCCTGGGTATGGAGAAATTCTATTGGGAGTGTCACCCCAAATGGGCCCTATAGTGCGCGATCCTATAGTGAACTTACTTTTGATACTTTTAACTTAATACTACAATACATATTAGATTGCACGTAGTAATAGTTGGAAATTTTTTAAATAAATAAATTAGAGATTAAAGCTAGCTATATATGATCCATGTAAGAGAAATTCAAGTAATATAGATTTTAATAAGAAGAAACAAAAACGAACTTTATTATAAACTTAATTCTACCTAACAAATTAAAATACGTTGCAGATAATCCTCTTGACCACCTCAAACTCTTACTCAAAATAAATGACAAAAAGAAAACAGAGTTGATCTCTGTACGGGACATATCTTTTTTTGTTGTTATTGTTTTTTTAATTTAGTTTTTTTTTGTTGGTAAAATTGGGGTAAGCTAGAGTTTATTTCGAAACAAAAACAAAAACAAAAATAAAAACAAATAAAAACAAATAAAATGAAACATATATTTTTGATATATACGAAGATCTAGCATGGGCGTCCTGCTGTGCAAGCAAGTGATCCAGCAAACTTTGTAATAATTCCAACTTTATATGATGGCTCTGCTGGTATCAAATTTAAATCCTGTAATTTGCTTAGTGCATCTTGATCACCAGATGTTTTAAAAAACGCACCATTTTGCATATCGTCATCTATGGATAGCCAAGTCCAATTCCTCCATTCTGATTCTTCTACTTTTTCCCTATGTGTCACTTCTTTAATCAAAGGACTTGCTTGTGCGATAAAACGATTACCTTGACTTATAATTGTTGCTCCATTGTTTCCACCAATAGCATACCTATTTAAAATAAAATAAAATTAGTTGATATATATATATATATATATATATTTTGAATTTGTATCGTAATAAATTGATTTATTTACCTCATCCAATGAGTGTAATCATTGTTGACAATATGGAAGAATCCGAATCTGACTCTAGGCATCCTCTGATCTAATCTTTTACCGAAATGGTTATAGGCCAATGTAATCTGCATTTTCTTGTCTTCGACGTGATTGTCATTAGCACCAAACAACATTACTTTATCATGATCGGTGAAATGACAGTTGGAGATGGTGATACCGGTTGATCCTTTAACGGCATCAATGAGCCCATCTGTGGCGCGTGACATGGATACGTGGTCAATCCAGATATCTGTTGCCGAAAACAGACTGATGCCATCACCTTCATCCTCACTTCTTATGCCAACGTGCTCTGCTGAATCCCTGATCATACCCCCAGGAGTTATTTCAATGTTGTGAACGTGAAGATTTGAGATGATAACGTTGCTCACACCTTGCATCTTAAGTCCAGCTCCTTTTTCGATATGAATGTTGAATCCACGCCCATCGATTGTTTTGTGACCTTGCATCAGGAGTTCCCTCTTTAGCTTAATATGCATATGTCTTTCGAATATGATCCACAATGGCTCTGTTTGGATCACCGCGTGCCTTAGGGTACCTGTTACAATCAAAATAATATATGACTCACATCACACACGTGAAGACTTTAGATATATGTTATGTAAAAGTATTCAAAACAAATACCAGGTGCAGGATTCTCAACATCACTGTCAGAATTATCTGAGACAACGTAAACGCGTCCACCTTTACCACCAGTGGCCTTGCTACCAAAGCCCATTGCACAATCAGCATATTTTTGGCGATTATTAGCCCATTGCGGGTCGCATCTCCAGCATTTGTCAATAAGATTAGTGGCCATACATGGTCCTTTGTATTTTTTAGCCAAGTGCCTTCTTGTGCTGTTGTCTGCTGCAACTGCTGCCCCTACAGTCAAACATGTTACCAACAACACAACAAGAGCCACATTGGTTCTTGTTTTAGAAATTTCCATTTTTTTTTTTGGTTTTCTCTCGCTCTTTTTTTTTTTTTTTTTGGTGGGAAGTTAGTAGAGTTTGGTCTTGGTAATGTTCGTAGGGCTGATGACTGATCTTCGTAGACCAAACTCAAGATGTTCCCTATAACATTATGATTTATTATTATTCACGATTTGTTTAATTAACAAAGGGTGCTTTAAATAGTGATTTTTGTGAGCATTTTGGCTACGTAGCTTGAAATAAGGGAACGACAATTAAGGTGGATCATTTATGAAATTTGTGGATTAGTAGAGACTTAGAGATGTGTTTTCTTAAAGACAAGTGTTAGAAAGGGAACTACTAAAAATAGAAAATATATAAGCCTAGTGAAATGAACAGAAATAAGAAAAAAGTGTTATGGTATTGACTATGGACTGATTCTAAATTATTGTTTTTTTTTTTTCCAATAAACAAAATCCAAGTTATGAGTTAAATTATCCTTCTAATTTCAACTACTTTTAATTAATTAATAATCACCACGATGACGACTTTTAGTAATTCATTATTACATTTAGGGTGTAAAGTTGATTTTTCAATAAAAAGATCTAAACAAATTATGTTGGTTTATTAAATTTAAAAATCAAATCAGACCGTTGGTTTGTTCAATTTCGTCTTTACTCGGTTTTTTTATTTTTATTTTTATTTTATTTTTTATAATTATACGGTATCTAAAAAAGAGAACAAATATTTTTTCACTTACCTGTGTGATTTTTTTTTTAAAAAAAACTACCTGTGTAATAAGCTAACTTTAAAAAATGTTAAATGAATAGAAATTTTTGAAAAAACAGTAAAATTTACATGAGTACAAAATATTTTTTTTGAAATATCCACATTTATTATGATAAATTAGTAAGATTATAGGCTAGAGGAAAAGTGAATACAAAACAAATATTTACAAAGTTAATTGTTAACTTCAAATTTGAAAAACTATAACAATATGATTGTAACTTTGGATCTTAATACAAAATAAATATTTACAAAATTTTACAAGCCCAAATTTAAAATAAAATATGTAAACATTGAAAACTATAAACTAACTAAAATATATCAACAAATTAGATTATAAATAATATTTTTTCAGAAATAAAATAATTTCTTTTAATACCAAACCAAACCAAGAGTAGTGTCGGGGTTTTTTTTTTTCAACCGCCAAACAGCTAAAATAAACCACAAATCATTTTTTTTCGATTTGATTTTTTTTGTCGATTAGATTTGACTTTACGGTTTGACTTGTACACCCCTAATTACATTACACGTTAAGGTAGGAAATTTTGGTAATCCAAGTGTCAAATGAACGGTTCAGTATATTATTTTTAAAAAGTTATGCCATCCGAAACTGAATTTGATCCGGACTAATTTTCGGTCCGGACTAGCCAAGTAAAGGTTGAGCTGGGATTGCGCCGGACTGATCCGCACAATCAACCGGTGGCCCGGGATAAGTCCAATGTGGTAAGCCACATCACCTTTTACTCGGGTACCAGAACCGACCCTATCTAATGGTAATACTTAATATTTTCAGTTTAACTTTTTGTATCAAAAATCTTGATGTTTAAGCCTATAGGGTTTTTTCGAAAACTTATCTTAATTATTATAGTATAAATTGTGGAATAATAATTTCAGGGCTAATTGAAATTCCTAATCAAATACAAAATTAAAATTAAAAATTAAGCGCTTCAAAATTAACTTTAGATTGTGGGTCTAAAGTTTTAACAATATCGATTTGAAGTTGGGCTTGTCAACGTACAACTTCAACCATGTATATATGAAATTGTCATGTTTTGACTATTTATACTCAAAGCTAGGTTTAGCGATCCACAAATTTAAAAATATGTATATTTGATGTTTGGATGCTTAATATCCAATTTATTCACTAATGTACTCGACAAATCAATTCATCATTAATGATAAGTGAAAGTTCAATAGAATTTATAATAATTCGGTTGTTAATACTTCGATTTTATCATTTATAGAGCTACAAATTCTTTAAACTTTTATTATCAAAATTGAATGCACGATGTTACAAGGTATAGAACAAACTGGTTGATTGAATAAAAAAAATTTGATTTCTTTTCCATAATCGAAACATTTGTATACAAAACTAGTAAAACTCAAAATTGTAAGGGTCTCGATTATGTACAAGTACAAAAATATAAAAAATAATTAGAACAACCACAACATCATATATGATCCCATTGGAGTGTAACAATTTAGTTTTTTTGTATAATGTTTTCTAACAAGGCAGTCCCACCTTGCAATTAAGTGCCCCTGCAAACCTTGTGATCCATGTGACTTGATCTGCTGGTGCAGCTGCAATGCCATCGTAAAGATTTTGATGTTTCTTTGACCAATCAGGATCACCAGCTTGAACAAAGTATGCTCCGTTCATGTATAAATCTCCCTCTGATCTCCATGTCCACTGCATCCATACTGATTCTGGGGAGTATTCCCTCTTTGTAATCTGTTTTATTACAATATTTGGTATTAGCTCATAGAAGAATATAAAGTTTGATTTCACGCCAAAGAAAGGGGGAAACTCAACGTACCTGTTTCTTGAAGATATCAGGAGGAGCAATGAAACGATTACCCTGGCTAATGATGGTGGGATTTTTACTACCACCAATAGCATACATATTCCAATGAGTGTAATCATTGTTGACGACATGGATGTATCCCCATCTGCATCTAGGCATCCTCTGTACCAATCTCTTTCCGAAATGATTGAATGCTAGTGTAATTTGCATTTTTTGATCAATTGAAGAACTATCACTTGCACCAAACAACATAACTTCATTATGATCTGTGTAATGGCCATTAGAAATGGTGATACCAGTGGATCCCTCCACAGCATCAACGAGCCCATCGTAACAATTCTCCATCGACATATGATCGATCCAGATATTAGACGAACCAAATATGGAAATACCATCTCCGTCACTCTTTGTTCGGAGACCAATGTGGTCCACTGCATCTCTAACCATACCACCACTCCCTTCGACTATATCGTGAATGTGTAATCCGTGGATGATCACGTTTTTCGTGTACTGAATCATAATACCTGTACAGACATAATAAATATAAATAAGTGCGGAAAAAATAAATATGACTCATTTCTATTAATTGCGCTTTTAAATGAGATAGATCAGACAACAAGTACGTACCAGCACCACCAGTAATGTGAATAGTAGCACCACGACCATCGATAGTTTTGTCAGCCTGCATGATAAGTTCCTGGTGAAGCTTGATCTTCATGTTTTTCTCAAAAATGATCCACAATGGCACCTTTTGGATAACAGCATGACGGAGGGTTCCGGGTTTTGGAGTGGTATAATCATCTGATGGGTCTGTGACGACGTAAAATTCGCCGTCCCTCCCGCCTGTGGTCTTGTACCCAAAGCCCATAGAACATTCTACTAGCTTCTTCCTGTTGTCAGCCCAATTTGGGTCACATCTCCAGCACTTATCAATTGGATTTGTGACCGTGCAAGGCCCGTCGTATTTTTTGGTTCCCAGTGCCCTTCTAATTGTTTCATTCTTGGATACTACTGTACTTAATTCCTTCACAGTACTGCATAAACAGAACAAAATCATACCATTACAAATTCATCACAATTCAACAAAAAATGTTAGAAAAAGCGCAAGCAAGAAAATTCACATACTGGCGAGTTTTCTGGTTAAACGCTAAGGTGATATTGGCAGGCTCACTCTCATACGTTTCGTGAGTGAACTTTATTGCTTCCTCGGCTCTCCTCCTCCACACTTCATCAAAATCTCCGATATGAGCATTGAAGGCAGGAATTATTGCACCTAATACAAAAAATATAATAAAGAGGGACTTCGTCATTTTAGATTGACTGTTCGTTATTTTTTTTTATTTTTGTTTATTGGTGGTTTGGGAAGGGTCGAACTACTGGCTCATTAAGATCTGGACCCTCCAACCACAATTTTTTTTTTTTTGAAAGTTTAAGTTAAAACTCTGTCTTAAACAGAGAAAATATTAAAGCTTATCTTTGGATGTTGCTAAAACGTTGGCTTATATAGTAGTTTTTTTTGTTAATGTTTGACGTAGAATTATCGCAAGATGCGCATAACCATTATTTAGTGAAGTGAAGTGAACCATTAACAATTATTCGTTGCTGAATTTCCTTGCTTAATATGGTCCAAGCATGTTACAAGATTGTTGACCAAGTACTTGAAAATTTCAATTAATTCTTTTACTAATTAATGGATAACAAAGGGGGTGCGATTTGAATCGTTAAATCTTTATTTTTCTAAGTTTTTTTTTCATGTGGTTTAAAATTTAACGTTAAAAATAACTAATGATATCTTTTTTTTTTTACTATAAATTATGTCAATGGTTGGCTCGTTGGTTTAAGGAAATCAGAAACTAAAGGATATCGATCGATTAACTTGAATTTACAAATATAAATTCTTATTGAAAAATTGATATAAAAATATAGAAAATAGTAGGTACTATTTTTTTTTTAGAAAATATATATTAAAGAAATATAGCTACTTGGAATCAATCCAAAAGTATTTTATCATGACATTGAACAATTTAACACTAAATTACTCAGGCTCTTTGATGAAATACTTTTGATATTTTTATATTTCTATTTCTATTTTATATTTTTATAAATTGGAAGAATCAGTTTCAAACATGTCAATTTATTGGAATTTTTAACCAAACTAAGCCATTATATAAAACAATGTATCAAAGTAATACATTTTTCTAAAATTTTACAAAACTAGTATAAACGTATTTCACGGTAACGTTTTAGGGTATATTTTATTTTTAAAAAACTAACAACATTAGGTGATATACGTTACTGTAACTAGCATTTTACTCCTAAAACGTTATTTTTTCAGTAACGTTTTACTCCTAAAACGTTACTATGAGTAACGTTTTAGGAGTAAAACGTTACTGTGAATAACGTATATCAATCTGACGCCATCAACTTTTAAAAATAAAATATATCCTAAAACGTTACTGTGGAATACGTTTATACTAGTTTTGTAAAATTTTAGAAAAACATATTATTTTGATGAATGACTTTATATAATGGCTTAGTTTGGTAAAAAGCTCCAATTTGTTGACATTCAATGTAAAGTTTGAGGTATAATAATCTTTTAATCATTTTTTAATATAAGTTTGCTTAGGAAGAGTGTTTTTTGTGCTTTGCTATTTGGACCATACAAACAAGCTTAAAAAAAAAGTCCATGCTTTCTTAAAATATTACAGTATATGCCAATGGACCCATGTTGACAGTATGGAGTGGTTGAAATTTATCTTTCATTTTCTTAACATAAAAAATGGGTAAATGATTTGTGGAGTCCTGTAAGAATAAAGATTGAACACTTATTAAAAAATCAATAAATTATATTTTAGTAATAATTAAGGTGGAGATATAAAAAATGGGTAAATGATTTGTGGAATCTTATAAGAATAAAGATTGAGCACTTATTAAAAAATCAATAAATTATATTTTAGTAATAATTAAGGTGGAGCTATGAATAAAAGAGTAAGATTATAAAATAAAAAACTCTGAAAAATAATTAAAGAAATTTCACTGGCATATTCAGGTTTATAGCTATAGTTTTTAATGTATAAAATATTGACCAAATAAGATATTTAACATCTAATTATTTTTATATTAAAAAAATGAAAGATTTATCATAATTGAAAAATAATATTATATAAAATAAATAAGATAATAATGCAAACTCTTTCTCAATGGAGGTTTTTTACCGAGTTGTTTGTTGAAACATTAATATTGCTTCTCAATTTTATTATAACGATTTTATATATTAACCTTTTATTTGATTAGAAAATAGTTAGTCGTTGTTTTCTTTGTATTATTATTGACATGCTTTTTGTTATTTTTCATATTTTAACCTGCACAAAAACAAAGACTTTTAAAAAGTATTTCATACCTAACAAGTATGATTTTTTATTAAATAAATCATATTGAGGAATGATTTACAAAAAGGTCTAAGTTCAGTAGTTCCTCATATAGACTAAGCATCATTTCTTTAAAAAAATGTGGAGAATGGATTATTTACTTTTCATTTGATGATCAACGGTAATTTATAAGAAAATTTTGTCTTAAAAATAGTTATTATGATTGCGCAAAGCGCGACCATATTAACTAGTTTAACGTATAATAGACGTTTGGCCTAAGTTCATAAACACTCTCTTTGCGAAATATTGTTCTAAAACAATGGAAAAGTTACCATTTTATTCAAATTTTTTTCCTTTACCATAGTATTCCTTCACTCAGGGCCGAGCCATCCATGTGATGAGAGTTTTTTTTAAAAAAAGGGTCACCGTAATATTAAAAGATATAATACATAAATGTGACTTTTAACTTAATTTTGATGGATAAATATGTTTTTTTCATTTTGAATTTGCATAAGTAAACACTTAACCTTGTATAAAATTGAACATATAGACACACGTGTTCCTACATAACATAATACTCGTAGCCCGTTGGATACCATATAGGATACGTAATTCCCACATATAGCGCTATGTAGGAGGAATGTGTCTATTTTCTCAATTTTATACAAATTTAAATAGGTACTTATGTACACTCAAAATTAAAAGTTATAGTTATCCATTGAATCTAAGTTAAAAATCATTTTAAATATATTATGCCACATTAAAAAGATGCCAACAATGATTCAGTAAATAGGGTAAGGAATTTTCAGAATTTTAACTGAGAATTTTAGTTCACAAAGTATTAGTCAATATACTAATGGAAGGATTTTTGTGACTTAGTTACTTGATCAATTTAATTTGCTAAAATTTAATGCATAAATTAAGCACATACGGTAGACAATATAAAGTATAGTACATAATTTTGGTCAAAATTATTTGCTTGGTAGGCTTGTAGCAAAAATAGACTTTAGGGCCTGTTTGATATAGTTTTTGACTTTTGATTTTTAAGAAAAAAAATTATAAGTTAGGATTTTTAATTTGTAATTTTTAATTTTAAAATAAATATTTATAAACATTTTTTAATTTTATTTAGATATTTCAAAATTACTTAAAAATTATTTTAACTTAGAAACACCTAAAATAAGTCAATTCAAACGGACTCTTATTCTCTTTTTTTATGCTGTATTTTTTAAAGGAACACTTTCTTGGTGGACAATCCAGCTTTTCATATCTTTATTAACTTATTCGATACTAGAAGAAATAAATCCAAAAATTGGAAGAAAAGTACCCACCACCCAATCGAGTGTATGAAAATATTAGGATTATTTTGCATATATATCCTATTCTTGTCTTGCTTATTATTTATTTTCCATTTTAATTTGTTTAATCGATTTTAATTTGATATAAATTTTTAAAAATAATTTTTTTAATTTTTTTGATCGTTCAATTTAAAATACATCAAATATATTCAAACATATTTTAATTTCGCAATCATTGATAATGTAGAAATTTAAAAATTAAAAAGCTAATAACAAAATATTCATGTGAAAATCTACTAAATAAAAATAAACCAACAAATTAAAATAAATAAAGTACTCAATTCAATTACTTTTCATATGTCATATACACGTGTATGAAATTTTTGATCAAATATTATTTACTAGAGATTTTATTATCTGACTTGTTAACTATATTCGTACCTTTATATAAAACACTAAAAAATGTCGAACAGGATTTATAATTAAAAATATAAAAGTTATAAACCAAACTTCAAATTTAGTGAATTTAATTGCAGCAGACATTATAATGGAAAAATTAAATTGTTGATATTTCATAAAAAATCGTCCTCATACGTTCTGAGTTGGCATCTCGATGTAGAAAATGGACGGTCCTAAGCGTGGTACACCCCTTTGCAAGACACAAATCTACGGTCGAGATCACCCTTCGTGATAGCACACCGTTCAAAAAGAGACCAAAAAAATTAGGGCATTGCAAGCATTTATATACACAAAAAACACAGTGCTGCTCTACAACTACTAGAGCTTCCTTTCATTTCTCTTCTTCTTCTTACTCAGAATTTGAGCTTCAATCATGGGGAAGGGTCCTGGACTTTACACTGAAATCGGAAAGAAGGCTCGAGGTACTTCTCTCTCTATTTATATTTTCTGTTGATTTCTCATGATTAAACAGTTATATGTGTGTATTTATCAAAATGATTGTGTTGTGTTATTGATTTAGAGTTTTTTTTTTTGTTTATGAGATAAAATGCAGTGTTGATTTGGTTTTTGTGTTTTTGACTGTTCCCGTTGTTTTGAATAATCAGATCTGTTGTACAAGGACTACCAGAGTGACCACAAGTTCTCTATCACAACCTACTCTCCCACCGGAGTTGTGAGTTTCTCCTCTGTTTTCATGCTGATCTGTTTATTTTTGCTGATTTAACTCCTTTGATTTATACTGTTATTTATGTATCTTTGTGTATTCTGTAATTCATCGATTATTGCTGTTCATTTGTAACTATTGCACGAATTGTAATCTCATACCTTTAATAATTTACTTCATATAATTATTACATTTCGACTTCATAAACAGAAATTTGATCTACTTGTATGTTGTATCTAAACTTGGACATTAGATTTGTGGATGGTTTAATGCATATAGAAGTCGTCACAGTTGGTTCCATTGGTATAGTTGTTATGAATACAATTTATGATGCATTTACTGTTTCATATGCTTGTTCAGCTTTTAGATTGGGGATTTAACCTAATTTTAATGGATTGACAGAAGTTAATTATGACAATTATTTGCTTCCGGCTTTACCATTTTTGTAATAGCACAAATGTTTTTGATTTCTTAGGGTACTGCCCTGTGATTACTTGTATAAATTTCTGCTGCAGTGTTTCTTGTTGTCTGGCTGTTAGAATTGGTTTGTAAGATAATATTCCATGTCCTTCTGCAGGTTATTACTTCATCAGGATCAAAGAAAGGTGATCTGTTTTTGGCTGATGTTAACACTCAGCTGAAGAACAAGAATGTTACAACAGACATTAAAGTAGACACAAACTCCAATGTGAGTACTGCAATATGCTCGTTTATCATTTTGTAATTTACTCACTTGTGAATACTGCATTCTCCTAGTTTTTCTTTGCATTTTGATTTTTTCCTTTATTTTGTTTGTCAACTTCTTGGACACTGAGAAGCTTGCCCCTTGAGACTGGGTCCTTTGTTTTGAATTGCCCTTTTCCTACTCCTTCTTGCCTTCAACTGTGCCAAACTCCACTTCTGCTGTTGCGAGGTGGAATGATTCATTCAACCTTGGTATTGGTAATGAAAAAATTGGTCTCTAGCAGTCTGGACGTTAGGTTCATTGACTAGAGTATATGCAGAACAGTATTTGATAAATTGTATATTAGCTTTCATATACTGTTTCATTCTTCACTGGTTAGATGTATTGTTTAAGCATAATATATTTGTATTTTTCTTCTTGCCTGATGCATTATAACAAAGTAGTTGATCTGACTTATTGTTGTATATATGCTAGCTTTTCACCACCATTACTGTTGATGAAGCTGCTCCTGGGTTGAAGACAATTTTAAGCTTCAGAGTTCCTGACCAAAGGTCTGGAAAGGTAAATAGCAATATCATATTGCATCAAATGTGTCTATTAGAATAAGAAAATGTCAAATTGTGTGCTACTTCTGCTTGTTCTAATTTTGTATTGGTCTTGACAGTTGGAAGTTCAATATCTGCATGACTATGCTGGGATATGCACTAGCGTAGGGTTGACAGCAAACCCTATTGTTAACTTTTCTGGTGTAGTGGGTACCAACCTTGTTGCTCTTGGAACTGATGTATCCTTTGACACCAAGACTGGAGATTTCACCAAATGCAATGCTGGTTTGAGCTTCACAAATGCCGACCTTGTTGCTTCTTTGAATCTGTGAGTGGTGTACCTTACTTTAGCATGTGTTCACTTGAAATTCAATATGTTATATATCAATTAGGCATTCAAGTTGTATGTTAGTTTTTTGATGTGCATGCTCTATGACAACTCAGGAATAACAAGGGAGACAATCTGACTGCATCATACTACCACACAGTGAGCCCTCTTACAAGTACCGCTGTTGGGGCTGAGGTGAATCACAGCTTCTCTACCAATGAGAACATCATCACCGTGGGTACTCAGCACCGATTGGATCCTTTGACCAGTGTGAAGGCAAGGATTAACAACTTTGGCAAGGCCAGTGCTCTGATTCAACATGAGTGGCGTCCAAAGTCCCTTTTCACAGTTTCAGGAGAAGTGGACACTAAATCTGTTGACAAGGGTGCCAAGTTTGGACTTGCTTTGGCTCTCAAGCCATAGATTTTTCGTCTTTAATCCATAGACATGAGGCAATTACTGCAATTTGAAGACTTGTTCTGTAGTGTTTTTTGCACTGTAAAAATAAATTTAGGTGGTTGCTTGAACCTATGCATCCTTGTTCTAAGTTCGTACATTCTTATACACCCTTTTTGAAAATGATGGGTGGTGCCCTTATATTGATTCTATGACCTTGAGAGGCTAAGCTTGAGATTTTATCATAATCAACAGCCAATTTTTGAGTACTTTGGTCCATGTTTACAGCTTAGAAACTGTTAAGACTTTCATATAATGGCCTGGTCGGTTAACTAAAGATCATACAATGCTATATGCTGTTCTGGGTTCTGCTTAGCAATTGATGTTTACAATGCACTAAGAAGATAAGGCAATACCTCAGGAAAAAATGTATTCAGTTTTATTTTTCTCTGGGTGCCATTCTAGGCGTTGCAGTTGTGTTTCATTGTATCATTGTGTATGCTGAAAATTGAGTGGTATTAGGAGCTTGCATGTGTATTATAGCCAAAGGAGGTGCAAGTTTGTAGCTTGCACAAGATGCTCACTAAAGTGAAATATCACTTTTAATGGCATGTAGTAATATGTCCGTGAAACAATACATAGAACCGACTATAAGACGACAAACCTTCGACTTAAATAGTTGCATGTGATCACATTAGCAACAATAGTGGCCATCATAATCAAATCAAGAAATATTACTTACAAAACAGAATCACACGGCACACTGTGAACAAATTTATAAAAGATTTTGTTGCTCGACAGCTGAACCCTGGAGTAATCCTTGTCGAATCTGCCCTGCAATGTCACTCACAGCACCAGGTCCATGTGGGATAAACACTGCTGAGGACTTGGAGCTGGCACCAATTTCCTTCATGGTGTCAAAATACTGAGTAATGAGGACCATGTCCAAGACGTCCTTGGCAGTAGTTCCAGGTACATTAACCGAAAATCCAAGAACACTGTCCCTTAAACCATCAACAATGGCCTGGCGTTGTCTAGCAACCCCTAGTCCTGCCAGGTACTTTGCCTCAGCATCACCTTCAGCTCGTTTTATCTGGACAATTTTGTCAGCTTCTGCTTTCTCATTGGCGGCTACTCTCAACCTTGCAGCTGACACAGTTGGATGTAAACCAACAGTTAGGTTAAAGCATTAAGAGTTACTTGTGACCAGCTAGATTCTGGATAAATTGAAATGAATTGCTTGACAGAGTCCAATGTAGCAACAGAATCTAGCTATAATGGAATTTATTCTCTTAACAAGGAAATCTTTTTTGAGAACCACTAGAGAAGAACATTTTTCAAAATAGAATCCTGATGCACTTTCGGGGCTACTAAAACCTATGAGGTAGGGTCAATACGAATAACGAAAGACTAAGATTGCTCATGCTCTCATGTTTCACATGAGAATATGAGCAAACTTGAGACATACATAAGGTAAGTATGTAAGAATATATGTAATTTAGTCATCCCCAAGTCATTTTTTTTATCGTCTTGTTGTATATATCACCGTCCATCCATAATTCTGAAATAGTTATCTTTGTAGGTTCACAGACCTGATCACACCTAATTTTATCGGTAAGTCATTTATAAATCACCAGAGAACTTTCCCATGTGATGAATTACTGCTATTAGATTAGACAGAAATGAGGTGTTGCCATCATCGGACTAGCTAAAGAGAGGTTATACATGATACCTGCGTTGATTTCATTCATAGCTCGCTTAACGTGTTCATCTGGCTCTATATCAACTATAAGTGTCTGAACAATCTCATACCCGTAAGCAGACATTGCCTACATATCATACAAAGGAAGATGAGTACAATAATCATCATTGCTTGTCACTTGTATAGCACCGTATATGATGGGAATGAATTACCTTTTCAAGTTCATCCTCCACTGCTTTAGCAATTTGATTCTTCTGCTCAAACACATCATCCAGATTTAGCTTTGGAACACTCGCCCTGATTACTGTACAGTCATGAGAGATGACATCATTATTTGGGAGGAAATAATAAGTTCAAAAAAGAACATCAAATATTGTGCTCATGCAATTGCAGTGCGCTGAAACTTTAGATATAACCATTTTTTATGTTGCGTCATGAGAAAAAAAGAATCTAAGAGATTCGTATAATCATACCATCGAACACATAGGCTTGGATCTGGGATCGAGTATTACTAAGCTTGTAAAAAGCATCAGTAGCTTTATCAGCTAGAGCACGGTATTGTATAGAAGCAACAACAGTTAAAAATACATTGTCCTGCATGACAAATGAATTTTTTTATCAGTTAAATCATGACAAAGGAAAAGGTCATGCTGTAGATTACTGTCATTGAGCACAGTGAGATATCCCCTATTAGATTATCATGATTTATTATGGTGGTTTACATGTCTTCCTTTCATTTGATTGAAATCAGAACGTAGATGTCCACAAAGGTTCACAAGGAAAAACAAAAACGCGTGCTACAAGTACAGTCTAGCAAAAACTATTTTCAATTCTGTGGCCATATTTATCTGGACATAATCTACTGGAATCCAAGTTAAGTGAATAGTTGGTTGAGCTCTTGAACACCGCTTCACGCCAGCAAATATGATGCAGGACAGCAGGAGAAAGATATGACACGACAAGCACAAAGCTTTTTATAGTAGTAGAACCCCCCTCCATCCTTCAACAACTAGGTTGCAGGGTTCAAAAGCCGAAACAAGGAAATAATCAAAACAAGACAAATTTATAACATAACATCATCTTTGCGCTAATAGTTTCAATAATCTGTTACCTTTTGTTTTGTTAGGGTAAATCTCACACCCCCCACAATCACCTACCTAAGAGCCAACAATGGCCTTTCCCAACTTAGTTCACGAACTTTCCACCACATAGTTTAACAGTATTTCCATCATGTTGAAATATGAACTAATCATCATCAACAATTTAAGGGAAAAGAGTTGATTCAAGCATATGCAATTATGTTTTTCACATTGAACCCATTAGATTTTTCAAGTAATGAGTTCATATCTACTATTTTTTGCAATTTTAATGAATTTTTATACATAAATTTACACTTACACATTAAAACTAGTGGTTCATATGAACCAAGTAACTAAGAGTTGCATCGACCCCTGGGTTGCAGAGTGGAGAACTTCCTCTCCATTTTATGATTACCAAACTAATGAAACGTCATAGATCTAGTTGGAAAAAACAAGAAGCAGTCAAAACAAGCTATAACACCTTTGATAATAAAACTCCATCCACATCGAGTGTTTACGCCAAATCACAAACATTTACGCACCTTTGACTTGGTTTCACAGCGTACATCAAGCTGCTGCAGCCTTAAAGTTAGGTAACCAGCTACCTGGCTCCCAATACACCATGGCAAGAAATGACATCCAGGCTCAAGCACATCATCAAACTTGCCAAATCTCTCCTTAATAGCTACTGTGGATTGGTCAACTTGTACACAGCAGAACAGATTCCCCATTGTCTCTGTTCCCCCCAACAATTCAAACACAACAGGTAAAAATTCAAGATTTTAAAACACAAAGAAATAAAAGACCAATCTTTCATTTTTTAACAATAAAAGAACAACCAATTATCCTATGCCACATACAAGTAGCACTGTATATGGTATCTTGAACTATAAGAATCAAAAATCAGGAATCAAAAAGGGCAAGTTTTTCCTTTCTACTTTTTAAGATAATAACGAAATTACAAAAGTTATGATAAAATTTGGCACCAAACATAATTGGGTATTATTGAATAAGGTAATTTTTTCAAGAATAGAAGATTGAATTTCCAAGATTATTAGGATGAGACATACCTTTTGATTATTATTTTGCAGATATCAGTGGAGAGAGATACGAGGTGTGGGGGTTAAATATGGGTTAATGTGCTTAGGAGAGTGAAAATATATAATTTACACAAACTACAATAGCATAAACAAAATTATATTCGTGAGTTTATAATATTTTACTATAAAAGATTTTTTTAAAACAAACACACATTCATTCACTCACGGACAGGCGCACGCACATAACTGGAGGGCGGATCCATACTATACGTTTGGGGTGCATGTGCACTCGTAACTTTTAAAAGAATCATATGTATGTATATATGTATATCTATTTAAAAAAATAGTAGAAATTAAGATATAGTAAATCTCATGTTATGTTGTTGGGAAACGATGGTCGAAGTAAGATCGTAGGAGGAGAGGGAAGGGTCAATCGGATGGAGAAGAGGTATCTTTTATCTTAGGTTTTGGTTCGATTTCTTCCATAATTGCTTATTTTCTTTTTAGGTATTTCTATTTCCTTTTTGTTTTGTAGGATCTAACCTGGACCACTTTTGCGCTGAAATTAGTTGTTTGTTTAATTTTATTCAATAAATTGGACTATATTATTCGTTTTTTTTTTAAAAAAATGAAGTAATTATATTATGAGCCCAACAAGGCTTCATCACGCAACCTTAATAAATTTAACAACAGGTGTGTGCGCACGCATGTGCGTGTGCGCGTGCATATAAGTGTGTTCGTGCGTATAAGTGTGTGTTAAATCAAAATTTAACCTGTATATACAATGTAATTTTCCAGCAAAAGAATATCACTTAACACTCTTGAATGTAGGTCCGCCCTGAAAGGAAGGAATACTATAAACCACATCTTTTTAAAGTTCAAACATTGTGCAATAAAAACTTTTGGTTAAAAAGAAAAGTTAATTGACTATTAAGTGTGGTATAGATTATAGAAATGCTCAATGGAGACACTACACGGTTATTATCGAAGGACGCAGTGAAGTGGAAAGTACCTCTCTATCATTAGTTAAAGGTCTTATTCGAGTTTTAAAAATAAATTATCTTTGATTAAAAAAAAAATTAGCTTTAAAAACTTTTCAACATGAAAATTAATCAAATTCCAAAAAATACCCATATAAAAATCAATAATACAATTTTTAAATTTTAAAACCTTTTTGCTAACTATAAAAGATTACGTAGAGAAGCTGACATTCACCAAAATTCCATATTAACTATGTGGAGGAAAAAAAGACAACAAAGTTACAATCTAACTTAAAATTCAATGTCATTGTTGGATCATTACACACTACATATTCAACTTTTAATTATTATTTTTAACAGCTTTTCATTACTTGAGCCTCGATAAAATCTCCATTTACTTTTCAACATTTGAAAAATCAAACAAAACCAATTTGGAGAATTTTCAACAAGAAACTCAGCACGTAACTGAAAATAGTGTTGCAATTACGTATCCATAATTTTATTAGGAGGAATGTTAATAGGTGTACTCACAGTCTGGCAAATTTCTTTATTAATAGCATTACACATGGTATTATTCAACCCGTTTGACACAATTACATCAAGCCAATGAAATATTCAAAGCAACATATATAGCGTCACGAGGAACTGATCTTCTGACCACTTACAAATTGAATAGGAAAAAAATGACTTTTCCAAATCCTTTAAATATAAAAATGAAGATCTCTTATAAAATAGGTCACTGATGCAAGACGAGAATTCATGTTATCAGTAACTATTCTCATTCATTCCGAAGAGATTTCACTACATGAACTTATACACAAGTCTTTTGATACACTTACCTTTTCCCTTTTGAAAAAAAAAAAAACATAACTAGGAGAATCACTATTTCAAAAAACTTCATCAGCTCTTCAATATCTCCAAATTACTGCATAACTTACCGATGAACTCTCTCATGTACAGCTAGGTTACCGATACTTGTTCCTGCAATGTATCCCCCTGTCCAAGCATTCTGCACAGTTGGCAGAGTGCTAAACAATCAGATGAAGAAAGTAGCCAGCTGAAATCCCAATTTATATAAAGAGAAGGAATAGAAAACGAAAATAGGAAACAAGACACATGGGTAAAGTAGGTTTAGTTCAGAAGTGAATATGTGTTTAAGGAGCAAGACAGTGTATCATCGTTAAGAACTGCGACATCAGATTTATCAGTGTCTGGTTTCACATTTGCTAGAATATCAATCGCAAATCCATCGCATGTTTGACTATGTAGAGGGGCTCAACACTAAAGATAATCTCATTGAACAAAGACGTTTACAATAAATAAAATAGGTCATACATCAAAAAATAAATTTATAATATAGGATTGCTGTATCAGAACTTTGCTAAATGAAATTGCAAAAATAGTTCGATAAAGAATCTTAGAGAAAGGTAATATCGTGTAGGGTAATCACTAGTAAACTACACGATATAACATCAAATATCAAAACAAGTCATTTTTAGCAGCAAACAACTATCCAACCAATTATTTATAAGAACTCTAATAGGTCAAATTTATGTCAGTACAACTTCTTTCTAATACAATAAATTTTTAGTCTGTTATTTTCCTAAGAGATTAACTTAAGATTGTCTATCATGTCTTTTTGACGAGGAAAAATCTCTATCATGTTCTTTTCTTTTTCTTTTTTTCTTGTTAAAGGCTACCCATTGAAACTCAAGCAACAATAAAGTGCTGTAAAAGAAGATACAAAGGGAGCAGATCATCACTGCTGTAAGCGTAAAGAGTCCAAGAAAAATCTTCATGTTTTATGTCTAGTAGGACTAAACATCATGGGAAACTGGAAATACAAAAAGATAAAAACCCAACTTTTTACATAATTTAACAACGAAAACTTAAAACGAATTTCTTAGGACAATAACGACGACGACCAATTTGAAAGTACAAGTCTCAAGAAAATTGCATTCTACTGTTTATAAGAAGATGCGGAAAAGATGAGCACCAATATAGTTGTTTAAAGTAGGTGGACCATGACTTTACTTTACAAGGTCCCAACTGTATTTATCTAAAAATAAACCAACTACAGCACACTTTGACTATCCACCAACTACATCAGCAATATGATTTATTTTTGGTGCGTGGTGGAATTGATACAATAACAGCTATTCCTCAATCCTACGATAGTTCTAATAGACTATATGAACCCTCACTTTTTCTCTTTTCATTTGGACCCATTACATTCCAATTTTATTTGCTACCTAAACTTCTTCAGTTTCAGAATGATACACCAAATAGTAATATGATTATAAGATAAAGGTTTTGGCTGAACAAATTGTTTACACAAAATAAAATCAACTTCTCTTTGTAGTGTACCCATCAGACTTATTATATATATATATATATATATATATATGTTAATTAAGTATATAATAAGAGAACTTGATGCTTTTCTTGTTAATTCTACCCTGTCGATTCAGATCAAGCTCACATTACCTGAAAATTGAAGCCACCAGTAATACCATCAACATTGAGTACCTACAGGATTTTCAAAGAATCAGAAACAAATATGGAAAGCCGTAAACTGTGTCCTACATTTGCACCTGAAGCAAGAGAAGTAAACAGGTATTAGTTAGACAACCTCTCCAGCAAAGTAGAGATGAGGATGGATTCTACTCCCCATGGTAGCAAGGTAGATCTGTTTGAAGAAATAGAAAGATTGCAACTCTCAGAAATTAATTTAGCTAAATTGGAAGGATCTTCACATTGGCGCATTGGAAGGAATATATAGACAGGAAGAAAATAAAAGGGAGCACCTCTGAAAGTGGAACACCTCCAGCTGTGACAAACTCATCCTTAAATTGGCCCTTCATTACCCCAAAAAGAATGCAACAGAAAGTTTCTTTTCAATCAAAGTAATGACATCAAAGGAAGAAATGAGTCTGAGAAATGGGAAGAGCCATGATACCTTTCCCTTCACGCTAAATGCACAATCCTTTAACAAAGCAGCGACAGAAATTAACAAATTATTGGAAATGGATGACCACAGCATGTCTCCACATATTCCCTGCATTAATCGGAAAAGAAATTTAATTTAATAGAAGTGGACGTCAAACATTCTGAGAAGATATTTTTATGTAGAAGCCCAAAAATATCCTTGCAACTGAAGTAAATATTTCACCTCACGATCTAATAAATACTTCCAAAACCTTTTAACGACCGCAAGTTCGGAAGGATAAGAATTCAGCACCTTCTGCCTCTGCATTGAAGAGAATAATAAGGAAAGTGGTGAAGTAAGATCCTATACAAATCAGAAATCATATGCCTTTTTGTCATGACGAGATATTATTTACAGGAGAGAACAATCAATAGTTTCAGAACCTTTTTCTTTTGATAAGATCAAATAGTTAAAGAACCCTAAGCATGGGTACATCTCATACAATCTGTTTATGTGGTTCAATAAATTAGCTGAACATTGCTGCTCAACTATCTTATATGGACCATGACCTATATCTTATATGGGTGTGTGTGAGTTCTGGGTAGAGATATATTCACCTTTTTTTGCTATGTATTTTACAGGAACGCATAATCACTCACATCACAGGTACTTCAAAAAACAAAGGATCCATGGATATAGTAGCTCAATCTACAATGCAAATGTTTAATATAATTTTAAAGTATTAGTTCCTTCATCTTTCTTTCCCCTTTTTTATTTTTGATAAAGTAGTTGTCTTCTCATGGAGGACAGCTTTCTATTCTCTCTTCCAGACATTTCCCATCTTTGACGAATCAAACAAATGATGAAAAAGCCTTTAGCTTCAATTCAGGTCAGCGAATGTATTACCAAAAATTGACTCTTGTGACGAGTGAGTGCAGACTTTAAATCTTCAATATGGATGTCAGGAGTAAAATCCACGCTAAGCGTACCTGGATATGTTTGCAACTAAATTTAGCAAGAGAAAAGGTTGTGGTAAAGAGAAAATGACAAAAACAGAAAAAGGAAGACATTTTTTACCCTTATAGTCTGAACTGGATAGATAACGTGCCCCCCAAGCAGATAGCCTAAGAACCACAGGGCCACTGAGTCCCCAGTGGGTTACGAGCATCGGTCCTACCTAAAAGATAGTATTATTGTTCTGCAGAATAAATATACTATACAAGAAATGCAACCAATCAGAAATGCATACCTGAGTAAGTTGTGGTATTTTCTTCTGGATGCCTTCCAACTGTAATTTTGCTTTTACTTTTGGGAATGTTACCTATGGATGACAAGCAAAATGGTTAGTGTTAGTCATAGGCATGATTATATCACGTACTCAAAGGTGTGATAAGTATCTCACAACTGTTTTAATAATCAACACAAATTGCAAATGATGTTTGTAATATATTACTCCCTATGTTTCAATTTGTTTGTGTTACTTTACTTTTTAGGCTGTTTCAGAAAGAGGCCTCTTTCCTAATTTGGCAGATCTTGAATTTCAACATCCCACGTGGCAGGTTTAAGACACTTTGGTACATTATACATATATTTAGTTTAAGACCTCAAGATTCAAAAGTCTTCTTTACTTTTTTAAACTCAGTGTCAAGTTAAACTAAGACAAACAAATTGAAAAGGATAGAGTATAATATGTTCTTCACTTTAGTATAAATTTCAAGCAAAACAAAACAAAAATGAACCAGTTAAAATATACATAATTAAAAGGAAACTCTGTAAGGAATAAATCAGAGATCACTATGTCATTAGACGAAAAGGTATAATCAGTGCACATTGTCCCATAATATATAACACCAAAGCATCACCTAAAATTTAATAAAGGTGATTTTACAGGGGAGACAAGACTCATGTTTTTATATAGCAATTGCACATATTCCAGAGAAGAACTAGCTCAGTACTTACAGAACATATGAAGCATGCAAGGTAGCACTGGTGGAAGTCAAAAGGAACTAGCTGTCTCATAAGGCATATTAAATGCTCGAATAGAGGAAAGAATCAATTCTCAGTGCAGATAGTTGACTAACAATCAGAGGTAGGTCATCCTTAATACTACTATTTGAAAACCAATAGGCTCTGAGTCCAAAAGATACTAACTAGACATATAAATCATTTCCCCAAGTATATTCATGATTCAGGAAAAAGAACTATTGACAACACATAATTAACAAGCTATATCTTCATTGATGTGATATAAAACATAAGGAGTAGCAGCCAAACACCTCAAAGATTGATTTCACTCAATTGGCTGCAAATGGTAAAGAAACCTACACCAGACAGTTCTGCTAACTTCAAGTCATCAATCTTGAAAGTGAACAGGCTTGGAACAGGTTCCAAAATTGAATGGCCAAGTTGAGTGGCAAGATTATAACCCTGAACAGGACAGGTTAAAATGAAGTAAAGGAATAGATGCAAAAAGTGCTACTAACTCATTACCAAACTGACCTGCTTACTACTCCCACTAGCAATAAGTAGATAATCAGCTTCAACATGCTCCACATAGTCAAGGCTACGTTTCTCAAGCTTGATGGCAAACTTTCCATCAGCAGTGGAAGAAGCACTAGTAACAACTTTTCCAGTCTGCAATAAGACTAAATAAGGAACTGACATATCAGCATTTTGATAGGGAAAAGGGAAATGGATACCTCACAAATTACAAATACGTAATCTAACCGCTCAAGATTCATAGCTAAGGATGCACAAGCCTAAACATTCTGAGATCTTCTGGTCTGAACATTCTCTCCTTTTTCTTTTCTTTTTGGAGAAATGAAAAAATTTTCAAATTTGATCCTTTTGCTTAGCATGAGGGTATTTGGATTCATGGTACAGCACAACTAGACAGATACTTAATATTTTAACTCGCCAGTGTAGATGATAGATCAATTTAAGTTTAATGTCAAAGAAATATAGAAGGCTGATAGGAGCAAATTTCCTTCACAATATCAGCGATCTGCTTTTGGGTTTTGCCCATGAAATATGTCATCCGTAAGTTGCACATTTTGGTTGATATAACTTGTTTATCATCACAAGTATGAAGTAAACTACACAGAAAATGCATAAAAATGCAGGGAACTTTCAAAATATTGCTATTTTCGCTTTAAGGCAGAACTTTTCCATGTCAAACTGGTGACTGAAACAGAATAAATACACTTGAGGATAATTGAGAAAACTTCAACTAAAGAAGGTAATATACTATAAGTATGAACCGGGTGCATTGAGTCTTAACATGAACCTTAACTTCATGATTGTTCAACATCTAACCTTGGTCTATAGTAATTTTAACCCTGAAATAGTTTCATACACATCTTCTCACTGAATGCTTTAGGAAGAATGATTACAAAGGGGAGAGTGTTGGGTTAATAGTTTTGCAGAGTAAATATAGATAAGCATCATGTTTCCGAATATTTTCTTGTTTAAATAGCCAAGTTCAACATAGTTAATTAGCTTCATGATCATTCAACATCTATTCTTGATCTATAGTAGTTCTAACCCTGGAACAATTTCATAAACGTCTTGGCAGTGGATGCTTTAAGCAGAATGATTACAAAGGGTATAGTGTCTCCCTAACTTCACGAGGTAGGGGTAAGGTCAGCGTACATTCTATCCTCCCCCGACCCCACCTTGTGGGATTATATTGGGTATGTTGTTGTTTGATTACAAAAGGGATAATATTGGGGTTATAATTTTATAGTTTGAATAGAGATGAGGTTATGTTTCCTCATTCCAATTTGTTTAACTTGTCACTCTATCTCCGGCCTCCCATATTTACAATAAGAAAGAAAATTGAAGGATCTCATGTCTTAAATCCCAAGATGTTCTTGCCATATACTTGGCTTCAAGTTGACCAGTAAATTCTGTATAAGCAAGTGTCAGTGGACGTGTAGAGAAGTGTATGCAGACATACACGAGCTAACAGAAAATTTTTGGAGTAGAAAGTCCAAAGCTATTTAAACAGATAATTTAGATAATAGATATAGGCACCCCTGCCCCTGGAGAACTTCTAAGGATATGAATGTACAAGGAGTATAATGTGAATAGAAGTAAAAGCTTATGCAACCATACAGACTCCCAAATAATTATGACAAAATATAAAATAAAAAATAAAAAATTGTGATAGGATAGTTTATCTACCTCCACTCCTCTTTGCCTCAGACATGAGACAATCAATTATAGTAGATGAACTATCACTGGCGGGAAAGACCCTTCCGTCTTCCTCTATCTGAGGCAAATCAGCAGAACTACACGTTAACATCAACAAGAAGAAAAGAAACATGAAAAAGGTAGTTTCAGAGATTACTTTTAACACAACACCATGATCAGAGAACCAGGACATTGTATCCATTGGACCATGAGTATGGAAAAAGGAGCCTTTAAATTCCTTATGACCCCTCGGATACTGTTCAGCCAAAACCTGCAAATGAGTTTGGTTTCGCTTGAGCTTGACTTATATGCTGCTAAAACACCACAAATCTGAAGTTGAAAATGATACTCGACTACGAGCACCTTTTAGGAAAGAAAAAAAGAAAAGACCACAAACATACTTGTACTCTTGGCTCAGTTATTTTAGTTGATTTTATAATTCTAATAAACTATAGCCTACAGAGAAACATCCTACTCAATCAGTATAGAGGATGCAAAATTTGGATTGAGGAAGTTGAGACATCAAACAAAAAAATACTATTTTAACTCAAATATTTATTTGTATCTTCGAGTTTTCATGTGCAAACCTATGCTAAAAGGTACATATCTTCAAATCCCTAAGGTATGCAATCTTAGTAATAACTATTAGCTGTATTCTCTGAATTCCAAATAATACAGAGTTACAGACAAACAAAAGTCACTCTTCCAAAAGTGCCATAATCTAAGAACATTAAGCTTTGGGCACCAATTCTACAACTTACTAAGCATAGAGCATTTCTTTAAATTGCAAAAGAAATTTTACCTTATTGTCAGGACAATGCCCATTAGTCACATTGCAGCGACCTCCTCCAGAAATTTTGACCTACCAAAACAAAAGAACAAAACTTTCCACATTACAAAAACAAAATTAATATTCTCCACTTTGAAAATATTGTATCGATTACCTTTGATAAAGGTTTCGCTTTTTCAATTACAACAACTTTAAGATTCGGCGCGAGAGTCTTAGCCCTTATAGCGCCGTAAATTCCAGCTGCTCCGCCCCCTACTACTAACAAAAGCTCTTCACCTGACTACTTTACCAAAAACACATTTATTACCAATTACTTGCAGAAAAATAGTTAAATTCTAGTACATTACTTTTAAGTGTTACCTTTGGAGTAGCTGAGGAGAGAGTAGTTGCACTGAATTTTCTTCTTCCATGGCTAAGGATTGAGCATGGATAGTTTCCTTTGAAAGTTGAAGTTTGAGAGGCAAATCCAAAACGAAAAATGAATCGCTGCGGTAGCAAATTCATTGAATGAAAGAATTCAAACATTCATCAATTCGAATTTTATGAACGTTTTGTGGAATGCAAACTGATAAAGTGAGAGTTTTTTTTTTCGTATTTTAACTGGGATATTATATTAATACTAAATTGTTTTGAAATATTGACTATAAAACTTAATTACAGGTCTAAAATGACTATTTTCCAATTTCAGCCAGAAATATCTAGAAGAATTAACCTCAATTAAGAGTGATTGTGTGATAAAATAATTCTGTCATAATAGATGTGTCAAATCTAAATATGACAAGTAAAAATGAATGAAATGAATAGTTAAAGGAAATTTAAGTTATAGCTAAGCAGTGAACTTAAATTTTAGTAAGAAACTATAACCCGATTATTAATAAAATTCATTTGATTCTTTGAAGAGCGATTAGTAATTATAAAAAGGTGATATTTTGGATATCCGTCTGATTCTTATCTCAATTGTTGAAAGAATTGCTAGTTTGGCTGTTTAAGAGTTTTATTTTATTAATATGCCTAATAATATATTAGTTTTATTTTGTTCTTAAAACTTCTATTTGATGAATCTTATTTTAGAGCAGAGAACCAATATTTGTGCTAGAGTCCGGAGAATAAAGTCATCCTTAGTAGGAAGCTGACACTGAGGTTTTTTTATGGTGTGAAGTCGAATTAATCGAGCCAGTATATTCAAGACATTGATCGCTTGAAGTAACAAAAGAAAGGCTTGTTTGGTGAGAGTAGTACTAGAATACTAGTATTGTCGGCGCAAATTTAAAATAGTCGGACTCCTCGAATACCAAGAAAGTAACAGAAAATTGTATTGCCGTACTGCAAGAAATTGGATATTTCAACTTGATATGTAACCAAAATATACAGTCAAAGAGAGTTGTATTTGTCAAACTCCCAACAAATAAATAACACTCTCAACTGGAATCTGCATCTCTTGGTTGCATTACATTCACTGAAATATATACCAAAAGAAGAAAGAAATGCCTACAGTTCCGGCAGGAGCTGATCTAGAATGTTGTCTACTAGTTCACGTGAACACAATAGCTTTTGTCCGTGTCCTATGTATTACAAAATCAACTAAACAATGACTATGAACCCAATTATTATTTTATATTAACTTGAGGTCACATATGAACCTATAAACTTTAAATCCTGAAATCTCTCTGGGAAAGATATTGAATCACTTTCTTGCGATCAGACAAAATGTTTCACGATAGAGTCTTCAACACCGACCACTTGGATGTAAGAACATCTGCTGTCAGCTCTTTTGCCACTGTCCAGCAGCACAATACCATTCATGAAACAAGATACAGGGTCACAAAACCACAGAAGAAAACACCAACAGACAGAGGTCAAAGCAAGAAGGCTCCTTGATTAGATCTATACACTAAAGATAGTCAACAAGATTCATTTGAGAACTACTTCTTTTGGGCAAACATAAGACAAACTTCAGTTTAGACAAGAAAGCAACCAACTCTAGATTGTTGTTTTGATCTATGGTTCAACGATTATAGTACTTTCAGTCCTAACTCATGCACACATTCTAATGGCTGTCCCTTATCTCAGAGAGTTATAGATGAACGATCAGCAAACATATTAGTAACAGAATCTGGCTGCATTACATAATACTCATAGACGAACGATCAAATATCAGTAATGTTAAATCCAAATGAGAAGACTAGTTCTTTCATAGACTTGTTATCATATATGAAAACACCAAATAACAAATTTACAACACAATTGTCATTATAGAATCACATTTCTGTTCAAAAGAGGATCAATAAAGTATACTGACCTTTAGACGATGCAGGCATTACAACAACATGCATAGTTGCATTGTTTGGAGGTAATGCTAAACGGAGAGGATATAAATTCCCATTGAATTTGTTACGCGAACAAACAATTATCTTCTCTATCCCTGTTTCTTCTTCCAACTTTCGAGTCAGTTCCTCTAATCCATGCCCTTTGAACTGTAAAGAAGGCCCTTCCACTGAATCATTCACATTTCCATCTTCATCCGCCACATGGTAATAGATAACCCTACCTTCAGATTTCACAGACTGCACATTTCATACAAATCCAGCACATCAGTTTAATTCAACACACTAATCATTGTGATTTTGTTGGCGGGAACACAAACCTGAGTCCTGGAAAATTTAGCAGATGTAAGACGAAAAGATGAGGTGAAATCATCATCAGCCACTGATTCTGATTGGGAAACGGTTTCATCAGGTAATTCAGAGAGTACCTCAACAGTATCAACTGTCCATAAGATCCAATCTTGATGTCTATGAGGTATATCATGTGTAACTGAATTTCTCCAAGGAGGTAATCCACTATTCGCCCTTAAAAAATTGCCATATCTCGTTTTCAGCTTTACCGCAGATCCTTCTTTTATAGGTTCCCATTCTACCGATGAATCCAATTTACTTGGCAAACTTTGAACAACTTTCTGACCTGTTACCCCGAACAGACGTTGATCGTCTAAGGCCGTTAGGTATTTTCCATAGATACTTTTTAAACGAATCACATTGTTCAATTCTTCAGGGAATTCGACTGTCCATTTAACCGTCTTTGTAGATCCACTGCGATCTTGGTATACGCATTCTTGATCAGGATCAGCGTGTAAATATTTGTCATGGTTGCTCTTTAGCCTAACCGATTTCGCTTTCTCAAAAAATTCCATTTACACAATCGAAGATTTGATGCGTAAATTTCAAAAATTAAATACCTGCATCTTATTGAATTGAAGAAGAAGAAGAGATAAAGTGTGTGATTGTGAAACAGCTATTGTTAATGTATGTAAGATGTCGTAATTGTGTAACGGGCAGGTAGGTAATATGTTGTGTGAAATCTCTGACTTTAACGTCCTTTTTTTTTTTCTTCCCCTTTTTTTGATACATCTTGCTGGCTTGTATTAATATATGATAATATCTAATTTTGTCTATTAAAGCTTGATATATTTTTTTGCTTATGCAAGTCACATGGATTTTCTTTATATAATTTTAATTTTCATGCCCAATTTTATTTTCTCGAATTTGACTTTAAAGTGTACTTATCTAACTATTTTTAATATACATAGAATAGATTTATGGAAAAAAATAGCGACAATAATAATAATAATAATAATAAATTTAGTGTAATTTCACCCGTAACTCAAAGAAAGACGTAAAAAAAGAGAACTAGCAACAACCAAAAACATTAATAAGATAGTAGAATAATCGAGACTAATGAAACAACAACTAATACTTTTTTCTTTTAAAAAAGGATGATCTAGTTTAACTTGGAATGGAGTTTAAGAAAAGAAAGAAAACTTTTTAAACTTGTGGTTATAAATTAAAGTTTCGTCAAATGTACCGAAACGCCCTTTAATTTTTTGGTCTTAACATGTTATGTGGAAAGTTAAAGTTAAAGTATTACCAAAAAAGTAAAGAGAACATTTTTTTAAAAACAAACTAAAAAGGAAATAGGGACATTTTTTTTAAACGAAGAGACTAATAAAAAATGAAAGAATCCGAACAATATAACACGTCCAACTACCTAATATTTTTCTAATTTATTTCTCCACCTCCACGTCCTCCGATTCAAAATTTTGTCCTTTGATGAAATGAATTTGCATCACGTTTGCATTTGATTTATGACTTGCCCATTTTAGTAAGAGAACTTCTATATGGATTTGACTAAGCTATATAGAGCTCAATTTTCCTATTATGTGATTATAAACAAGTAACTTATTAGTCTTTTTAATTAATTAAATATAGTCTAAATATCTATATACATCTGTTTCATTTATTAGTGTGCATGAAAAAACTAGATCAATTGTTATTAAGAGACGTAACATAATGCAACAATACCTAGATATATTTAATTTGTTCAACATGAAAGCAATTTTTTACTAATTTAAAGTTCGTATCTAACAAATGATTGTGACTTATGTCATTTGTTTGGTCCCAGACGACCACAAAATCAAAGTATTTGTATTAGGTGGAGGCATCTTACGTGAGATGAATAAAAAAATCAAACTCTTATAAACTATCTCCCTCCGTTCTAAAAAAGATAACTTTATTTCTTTTTTAATCTATTTAAAAAATAATAATTCTTTTTTGCAATACTTTAACTTTAACTTTCCACGTGACATGTTTAAGACCACAAAATTAAAGGCTACTTTGATACATTTGACATAACTTTAAAATTAGAATCACAAAATTTAAAAATCCTTTTATTTTCTTAAACTTCATTCCAAGTCAAACTAACAAATCTTTTTCAAACGAAGGATATAATTTTTCAAGAATCCATCGTACCCCACTCGGGAGCTATCAGCGGTCATGTGGTAAGATAGATAATAGAGTACTAATTCATTTTAATAATATTTATTTTATATTTGTAAATGACGATTGATCAGATAATTATTTCATATATGCAATAGATAACTAATCTAATGAAATATCTTAATTTATGAGATAATTTTCATTTTAATTTCATATCAAAATCTTACTTATAGACAAGCCTTAAGCCAATTATGAAGTGTTTTATCCTATGAGTAAGCTTTGTACACGTTTCGGCTTAAGTTATATATATGCGTCAATAAATTTATTAAATATATACAAACTATTAGATCATGAACTCAGTACAAGTAGTAGAATTATGAATAAAAACTCATAAAATTCAACTTTTAATTGTTTTTCAAAATCAATTTATTATATTGTTATTTTAAATTTACTTACTTTATTTTCTGTTGGTCAGTCCCCTAACTGAAGTAATTACTCTTTTCAGTTCATGATTTGTCACATATCGAGACAAATTACTTCAGATATTTTCCTTTCCTAAATATTAAAATTTTAAAATCTAAAATAAATCAACTTTAAAAATGATTAATATTTTCAAAAAAATAAAGTAAAAATTAGGCAAATGACATACCGTAAATGATAAATTACATTCTATCCCTATAATATCGATATTTACCAAAAATCCCTTATTTTTAAGAATTCTGGATACTTTATAAAATAGAAATGATACTTAAATATAAATGACTGAAATTTAATGTATCAAAGAAATATATTTTAAATTTAATATTTCGTTTATATATATAGTTTCAATTAGTATTTTGTAAGTATCATGTTAACCTGTTTTTTTATATGTTAGTATAAGATGAGTTGTATTAAGTATCTTTTCAATCTTATCATGATTTTTGAATATATTTGTTAGTATGTTCAATTAATTTTATTAAGTATCATTTTTTGGTGATCATGATAGAATGATTCTTTGTTTTATTTTTACTTATATTTCGTATATATTAAGGTATCAAATAATAGTATATGTGTATCATACTGTCATACATCTGTTATTTAAGTATCATATTTATATGAATTATTGATAAGTATATAAAAATTAAAGTATCTAATTTAAATTGTGAATTTGAGTATCTTTTTATGTGTTGGACATGAAATTTAATGTATAAAATTTAATTAGTATCATTTGGGATAAAAGGGGGGATTTTTGTAATTTAATACATCAGTAGGGAATTAATGAAATTAAATAAATTAAAGTAGTGTATTTTAGTAATTTTTCCAAAAATAAAAGATTATAATTATTATGGAACAGGTGGAGCGAGGTGGACATTATTATAGGTGAGTTTCATTAATTTGTCGTTTGGGATGCTTAATTATCATTAGCCCAACTGCCAACTTCCACAGCTAGCCCAGATGCTCTATTTCTCCTGATGCTCATGTGAAATTGTCGGCCAGTTTGACCAGAGGCGTATTCAGAGGAGTTACTGAAATCATATATAATAGTGTTATATATTTTATATAATATTTAAATATAGATATATAAATTCATATTTGAAGTATCACATTGTACAATTATAATTGGGTGTATCTCTCTAAACAAGGAGAAAAATTTGAATCTTTTACTTGTGATAAAATTTTAGGATTCACAAATTTTTAATATGAAATTACAATTTATCTCTCTTTAGTTTGTAATTACATTATTTCCTTAAAAAGTAACACAAATCAAATAAATAATGTGTAGCTCGGGTACATTAAAAAGTATTTTGAAACATATACCGGATACATAAAAATCCCTCTCGAATACATAACATGTAGCTCAGAGTACATTAAATACTAACTCGGATACTTTAATATGTAGCTCGCATACATTAAGAAATAAGGGATTTTATAAGTTTTTAGAAATAGAAGGAGATATTGAAAATAAGAAATACATAAAACGTGTATTTTAGTAATTTTTCTTTATTTATCTTGTTTTATTTTTTTAAAAAATAATTGGATAATGTCTCTCTAAGTGGTTTGGATAGGTAGACATAACTTTGGACCTATAATTTTAAATTTTTAATTTTTTTCAGTGATAAGAACCTAAATGTTGAATCGATCAAATTTATATCTTAAATTCATTTTTTTATAATGATAAATCAGTTATCTCAAAAACCTGAATACGCCTCTAAGTTTGATTAGGTACACCCAGTCATGAACTTATGACTAATTTTCGTTTACATATTTTTGCAATAATTCGTTTTAAACACGTTAAAAAAATTTATACAAAATATTTTAAGAATTTGAAAAATAAAATTGTGCATGTTTTCTAAGCGTCACGAATTTTCTTGAGACATAAGTGTTTGGAAACATTGATACAAGTGCCATCTTTATTTTGATTTTAATTATTTGTCCAGCTTTTTGTTTTTGTTTTTTTTAGAAGTACAAATTATTTCTATCTATTATATTCTCAATTAATTAATTTTAAAAATATAAAATTATTTGAAAATTTTAAATTTTTTATTCATCTACTTCATTTTAAGAGGGTTTAAATAATAAAGTTACTATGTCGAGTTACATACAAACCCAGCTTTAATCAGAAAATCCTTAGATTTTATAACTTATTGAGTTGAAAGTATAGATTAATAGAAGTAATTTTTTAAAAAAAGTGGATAACTTATTTACCTACTTAATATTTAAAAAACACGCAAAAAGAAATTCAAAATTCATATCAAATGTATATAATATAAAAATATTTTATAGCACATCGGAATTTAAATGTCTTAGCCATTCCTACGCAAACTAAAAGAGAAAATGTCAAACTGTAGAGTAGGTCTAAAACGGTTTCTCAATTATTCACTTATCAAATTTAAATTTTTAAATATTTAAAATTGATAAATGTAGTTAAGAGACTAAAAGTGGAAAAGTATAGTTAATAGATCAAACTATATAAGTATTTTGAATAATTAAAGGACTAAATTTATAATCAGAAAGATTATTTCAGATAAACTAAGAAACTATTTTATGATATTTTCTCCAAAGTAATATATAAAACTTAGATCGAAAATCTCGCCCACATATATTTTACCGCACTTCCGAAATGTTCTCCAACAATGTATCTTGGCCAAACAATAAAAGACTGGTGAAAAAAAAAGTTAACATTTCATAACAAGAACAAAATGGTATTTTGCAAATATCATTAGCTTCATTTTAGACTTTGGCTTCTCCCATTAATACTTTCAAAAGACCCTTTCAATTATATGTGCACATCTTTCAATCCTCCAAAGATCAATTCTCTCACATGCATATATACAAAAGGGTCTTTTAAACTTCATTAGTCATAGTTGTACATAACAGTTTATTTTTTCCCTAAATTAACATTTTCTTCGAGTTATTAATTAATCGGGGCGATTTTGAATTTGAGGCTTTGAAATTAATTAGAGCATATGGACCACTTGGAGAACGCGAAAACCATTCGTCTAAAAACACACAATGGGAAATACCTCACAGCAAGCAATGATGAGAAATCTATACGCCAAAAACGCGATGGCTCATCTGTAAATGCACTCTGGGCCGTTGAATTTTTGGATGGCCAACAATACTTGCGCCTTAAAAGTTGTTACGGAAAATACTTGACAGCTTCGAATGTTCCACTACTTCCTAAGGTAATTCTGTAACATTTTTTATGTTTTAGTGGAAACTGGAAAGTAAATCAATGTCTCAACAGGTAACGGGATCAAGAAAGGTTATGCAGACATTGCCTAAGAAACTATGTTCCGCAACAGAATGGGAGGCTGAACAAGATGGATCTTTGTATCAAATTCGTCTAAAGACGCGATACGGGCATTTCTTGAGACCTAATGGAGGAATACCACCATGGAGGAACAGTGTTACCCATGATGTTCCTCATAGGAAAAAAGCAACTCTATGGGAGATTGAAATTATGGAGACGCACAAAAAAGCTCTACCTGCAGCACTACCAGCAGCAGTACCAAATTTCGCACATATTACAAAAGCATTCTCCTGTAATTTTACTGAGCCTATATAAACAAATGAGTCTAATTTCTGGGAGCTTTTTATATCATCAGTAACTCAAAAATCAAAATCTATGTATAGTTCTTTTGATATAACTTGTTATTACTGCCTAAACCTAATTATTTATCCATTTTTTAATTAACACATCTATTAAAGAAAATAATAAATAACATAATTAATTTATTACTTTACATCATTTTAATTATGAATGGATAAATTTTAAAATTTTAACTTAAATTATTTTTCAAAAAAAAATAATTAAAAATATAATTCAATTAAGGGAAAAGGCTCAAATATGCCATCGAACTTTCAAAAAAAGGCTCATTTATGCCATCCGTTAAAAGTTTGGCTCATCCATGCCACTACCGTTTAAAAAAAGGCTCATTCATGCCATTTTTTAACGGTGGTTTTACAAAACCACTTTTTACATGTGTCAGATTAAAATTCGTCCACGTCATTTTTTATTTATAATAAAAAATCAAAAATCTGAAAAATTATTAAATAAAAAACCCACCCAAATAAAGATCCACCCAAGTAAAGACCCACCCAAATTAAAAAAATATCTCATATAACCCATTAGTAACCCATTAGTATGACAGTGGATGCTACAATTTAAAGGGATAGTGTTGAATTCCAGTGAATAGTATTTATTCATTGTTGAATGAAGAAGCGTCAACTCAAAATTTAGAACGAATTTTATGGATATATATATATATATCTTTGACAACCATTGAAAGCTAGCTTATGTTATTTAGGTACAACTTGTTATGCAAAAATGCATTTATGGCATGAGGGCAGAGAATTTCAGACAAGTCAGTGGTTGTCAAAGATATATATATACATAAAATTCATTCTAAATTTTGAGCTTCATTCAACAATGAATAAATACTATTCACCCGAATTTAACACTGATCCCTTCAAATTGTAACATCCACTGTCATACTAATGGTTACTAATAGGTTATATGAGATATTTTTTAATTTGGATGGGTCTTTACTTGGGTGGATCGTTATTTGGGTGGGTTTTTTATTTAATAATTTTTCAGATTTTTGATTTTTTACTATAAATAAAAAATAACGTAGACGAATTTTATTCTGACACGTTTAAAAAGTGATTTTGTAAAACCACCGTTAAAAAAACGACATGAATGAGCCTTTTTTAAAACGATAGTGAGGATGAACCAAACTTTTAACGAATGCATAAATGAGCCTTTTTTAATAGTTCGATGGTATATTTAAGTGTTTTCCCTTCAATTAAAAAAGTTCCTTCTTAATTTGTTCAAATAAACAAATAAAAAGATATTCTATTACATAAATGATGTAACTTTATCAATCACCTTTTTACATTTGCACATGTATATTTACCCTTTCATCTTTATTTACTTTTTTAAAAAAAAAAATTTAATCAATGAACATAAAATATTATATTTTAATTAATTAATTTGACAAATGAACAATAATTATTGACTTAACTTTTCTAAAATGGTCAAATATCACCAGGATAAAAAAAATACACTATCTGATCTTACAAATATCAAATAATATTGACTTTTTAAACATCAAATAATCTGAGAATTAATAACATGTAGAAAATACATGCTAAATTACATTTTTATTAATAGTGTACATAAAATTACTAACAACATTAACTTCGGGAATTGAGACTAGTACTCCGTTCGCTTGTCATTCTATTTTCAATATGAGGCAAGAGTGCGACATCTTTAGCGTGATACCACCAATACACCTCAATCCAAGTTATGAAAAAACTTAGCTTTGGAAGAACAAAATCAAAGATAGAGAGAATTTTATGAACCTTATTTAAAGTTGTTAGGTTTATTCTATGCATTGGTTATATTTCGCGATCGTGGATATAACTATTTTAGAGAACAATTACCTAAGTTCAAATAAAACGTGAATTCTGCTCAGGATACATGAATGTAATTCTCATAGATGTCTCTCTGAAGTCTGACATGTGAAATTTCATGAATTCTTCAAGGCAGATTATCAATACAACACAATATCACATCAAAACAAATTCAATAGATCATATAGCAATACTGTATAATAAACACACATTAATCGCATGATAAATATTCGTATAAGCCATATAATTACTCAGCTACTGTACCTCACAAATCTAACAAAACCCACGAATCAGATAAAAGAGGGAGATCAGTAGAGTAAAAAAAAAGGTGTTATCTGTCACTGTTCAATCAGAAACACGGACCAATTTCGTTCATCACATCTCCCAAATACTATAAGCAAAACATCAGAATTCCAGAAATAAATCTAACACCAAAAATGAATTCAGTTACATATATATATATATAGTAATCATCAGAGACTTAAATACTACGAATCATGGAATTAACCATCATATTGTTGCAGTTTTTTTCTCATCATTTGATTTCAATTTCATGACTAAATAAGTATACATAATGTATCATCGTTTACTGAACCTTTCCATCATAAATAAAGTCAAGTGGTTCACCCAATAACAATGCATTACTTGATATCCCTGACATTTACGAGAGACCCATTCTCAAAGAAGGCAATAGATCCCTGCTTTTTTAATCAGGTTTTTTATCAAGTTCAAGAGAAAAAGCTCAGAAGCCAAGCGTAACAAGAAAATTTCATTGAAGATCCAAGCTGATCCAAGCTTAAAATAGATCTCCTTACATGTTCGCTATCTCATCAATGCTTAAATTAATTTGACTACTATTAATTTGAAAGAATGCTGGGGATAAAACAGAACATCCTTCAATCGTGATAAGTAGCATTATCTAGGCACCGTGCAAAAGGCAAATTCTCATAGACATAAGAAGAAAATACCCGTTGTCTGAGATATGCCATTGAAAATAATATGTATATATAAATATATCCAAGATATTGTGTCAAGAGAGTACAATTAACTCTAATGGATCTTCATCTTGGATTTGTTTAGGCTTCATGCGGCAGACGGGTTACCATTAACCGGCACCTGCTGCAGACTCTTGTGTGAAGCCATAATCAAGCACAAGAAATTCCGTGATTCATAACCATTAGCGAAAATTCAAATCATGTGAACATATAAGTTGCAAACAATAAATGATACTATAAAAAGTTAAAGTTTTGCTCAGATACATGAATATCTTCTCATAGATTTCTCTCTGAAGTCTGACATGTGAAATTTTCATGAATTCATCACAGCAGAAGATGCACATAATTTTCAAAAAAATTACATTAAAACAGTTTCAAATATAGCTCTCATACTTGAAAAAAAATTATCATACTCATGTTTTAGATCGGTATAGCGTATATTGCCAAAAGGCATACAATCATTGAGCTATTTTTCACAAATGTGGCTATTAAACATAAAAATCCAATTGGGAGATCAGTAGAGTAAAAAAGAAAGGTGTTATCTGTCACTGTTCAATCAGAAACACGGACCAATTTCGTTCATCATATCTCCCAAATACCATAAACAAAACATCAACATTCCAGAAATTAATTAGCGCCAAACCAAATTCTAATACATATATATATAGAGGAAAAAATCATCAGAGACTTAAATACTACGAATCATGGAATTTACCATCATATTGTTGCAGTTTTTTTCTCATCACCTGATTTCAATGAACAAAAATAATTGAAAGAAAAATGATAATCAATTGTAAGAGTATAATCAAGAGGGCACCATAGGAGCGGTGGAGAAGAAGCCAGCGGGCGGTGGCGGCCAAACAATCAGCTCAAATTAGTGTATTTTCATGAAATACATCGTGAGTTTATTTATAGCTACCAACTACTCTTAAACCCTAATTCCGTAGGCTTTCAAAGTGGTTGGGCTTGAACAGGTAAACCTCAACTTCCCTAATTTCGTATGCTTTCAAAGTGGGCTGGACTTGAATAGGTAAACCTCAACGTTGGGCTATTTTTGAGAGAAAATTGTATATAATAGTAAATTAATAACCTAAATTAAATGGAATAGCTAGGGTTTGATTTAATTGTGCTCCATAGCAAACATTAGCTAAAATTTGACAGCGTCTCTCTCCCAAAAATCTCGCTCGCCACTCTCCATTCTCGCTCGCCTCTCTCGCTTTATACACAGAAGTGTATAATTCTGTTTCTGTTTTGTATAAAGCGAGAGAAAATTGTATATACACATGCAAAAATGTACATCTTCGTGTTATACACTTACTTATACAATTTATAAACATTTTACTTCAAATATTGCAGAGAAAAAGGCAACGAATTATACAATTGCGAATTATACAATTGCGGTGAAATACAATTTTCTCTAGCTTTATACAACAGAAGTGTATATATTGTGTTTCTGTTTTTGTATAAAGCGAGAAAAACATATATCTTCTTGCTATACACTTATAATTATGCAATATACATACATTTTAATTCGATTCAACTGTATGCAAAATAAATTATACAATTGCAGCGAAATAGGCCAGCGAATTATACAATTTAGGCCAGCGAATTATACAATTGTATATGTATAGCAAATTATACAGTTTTATGTTTGCTATGGAGCGCAATTATGCAAACTTTGCTATAGCATACAAATATGAATTTTTTGTTTGCTATATGTGAAAGTTGCCCTATTTTTGATGAGTCTTAGTTTAATGTAGCCCATTATAAATTGGATTAATTATTGAAAAAATTACCTAACTACACGATCTTTATTTCTTTCCATAATTTCTAAAATTTTCTACCATTTTAAAATATTTCAAAAATCCCTTTTTTTCTCTTTTTCTCTCATTTTCCACCTACATTATTCACATTCAAAGTTTTTGTTCCTATTTTTATGACTAAAATCACTCTCATATATCAACAGTTATATCAATCACTCAAATTTGTAATTTCAAATATATTCTCCTCTCAAGTTCATCAATTTCAAGAACCTAAAGAGTTAGAATTATTTCTTCATCAATTTTTTCTTTTTAATTATTTAGATTTCGTTTTCTTTATTAGAAAAATAATGTTTTTAATTTACAATTTTTTTATACATGTGAATTCTGCTTCGTCTTTTTAGTATGATACCTTGTGTATTTTGTTTTAATGATGAAAACTTTCATGAAATAGATCTATTCAACTCATTATGATTCCGACGAAATAAATCTATTAACAATGAAGATGATAATATTTAGAAGACGAAATCGAAGAAGAATGAAACTTCATCTTTTAAAGCGAATGTAGAAGACCTAAAAAAATGATAGAATTGTTGCATTTGCTATTGTGGTGTATTACCTTTGAAAAAAATGATCTAGGATTAACAATCTTAGGAGTTTGGTTTCTCGATAATTGATTATTTCTCTAAAATTTTGTTATTTTGAGTTTAAATTTTAATGTATTTTAATTTTGATCTTAGGATGTACATTTTTCTTTATTTTTTTGTTATAATTATAGTGGTTGTGGTTTACAATGCAAAATAGGATACTTTTAAAAATTATCTGACACAAATAAGTTTTATAAATTTAAGTATCACACAGTTTTATCATTCAAAAGGTTGTTTATTAAGTTAAAGATACACTTTATATCTAACCACAAAAATATATATTTCAACATGTACCAATTACATAAATTAATGTATCAAATACACTATTTTATCTTTCCTTTTATAAGTGATACTTAACATAAAATTACAATAAATATGGTCGTTCAAAATCACGATGTATCATATACATTATTATTAAATATATATATATATATATTAAATAAATATTTTATCAGATTTACAAAATTTAATAGTTTAACAGTGTGATTAAATTATTTTTCAGCAGAAACGTATACAAAGTTGAACAAATTTCTATTTACTAATATTTAACAGTAACACTTCACTATATTGGAAGTTGAATGTTTTTTTTTTTTTAAAAAAAAATCACTTTTCTTTGGGTAAGAAAGTACGATATTGCGAGTTGTGACTTTCATGTCTATAACGTCCACAACGATTTCTGCTCATAGTTGGCTTATCACTTGAGTTCTTTTTTTTTTCTTTTTTGTGACCGTCGAAACATTCTTCTACATCGACATGGCAAGACAATTTCTTATCCGGTAATGGAACCATTGAATCTTTCAAAATTACTTATTTACCTTTCAAGATAAACAACATAATGTTCATCAGTTGGCTTATTGTTTCTATTAAGTATCAGTTTGACTAATTTATAATAGGAAAAACTACAAAAAATGACAAACATCAATATATATATTTAAATAAAATAGCTAACAATTTAAATTTTTTTATGTTATATGGATATAACTATATAGGAAATAACAAAGTTAATTATATACCAATAATCAGTTTTTTATATATATCTAATATAAATAAATATTAAATAGGAAAATTATTATTACACTCATAATTAAATTATGTCTTAATCAATACCTTCTCTTTCGTCAATATCCCTATATTACAAAATTTTTGTATTTTTCCTCCAAATTCCTTCCAATTCAAAATCTTTTTGTATGATTCTAGGAGCGTTTTTTGTGATTTGAATTCATTATAAAGTATTTTCTAACAGATTTTTCTCATTTTTATGAGAATTTTATTTATATACATCTATTTTTATAGGGTTTTGATTGAAATTGAGTTTTCATGAAATTTATATTGCTTTTTATACTTTTCTTTCCACGACGAAATTGCATATATCATTGCGAAGAGCGTCACCTTTAATGCATGATTCATTTTCTTGTCTCGGCGCACCGATGAGAGATTCCCGGCGGCCTATGAGATGAAGCGTAAGAAATACCGTGTTAGGTTATCGTTGTTAGCACAGAGTGTAGAAAGATAATTTTTTTGTTTGTCAAATTTGTGTATAGTATAATATCTATATACATAGATAATTGCATTGTAATACTAATACAAATGTTGGTGATTTGTAAATACAAGTATATCTGGATACATAAGTAATTTATCCAATTTCATTAAGCAATACAAGTATAGTTGGATACATCAATACTATATTTTTATAAATAACTAAGTTAACATCAACCTCAAGTATTATAGAATTTTTTTTACGAAAAATAGATCGACGTTTTGTTGATTTTTCCAATTCTTATACAGTCGAATACTTACACACTTTGATACATATACACTCTATTGTTTTTCCATTTTCTTATTTAACAACAGTGTATTCATATGCATAATATATTGGTGTATTCATTTTTTGGTTTAACAATAGTGCATTCATTTTTCAAATTGTTGTATTCATATGCTAAAATTATACTACTTTACCTTGTTTGATGTATTAATAAATTAAATTTTTATAAATACTTGTATCCTTGATATATTAATACTTTAAGTTTTATATATATAGAAACACCAATTTGAATTCAAAGTATTCATATGCTAATTGTACAAGTAATACATTTTTCTTATTTAGTTATTGTAATTAGAACTGTATTAGTGTATAAATAATAAAAAAACATGAATACTCTTTTATATTCAAAATTTTATTAATACATTTATAATTAGTATTTAGTTAATATATTGTATTTAGGAATATAAATACAACTTATTGTATTATAAGATGAATAAGATATGCACACAATATGTAATTATTAGTTGGTAATTTAATAATGGAAATTAGAATGATTTAGGAACGTAATAAAGGTTGTCACTTGACAGTTATGGTAACATATCATACCTTATTTAGTGCATTATAAGATCTTTCCATAAATAATAATAATAATAATAATTAAAAAATTCAATACAAACATGCAACTAGAAATTGACATAAATTGTAGTCATTTCTAGTAAATAAGATATTTATAGCTATTGAACTTCAATAACTCTATAAATATAGTCATTTTTGTAAGTTATGAAAAAGTTCCAACAAATATCTTGCACTTTGAATAATTTATGTATTTTGAACTGGAATTTTTTTAATAAGAATATCACTTAATATATGCTAGAGAGAGTATTGGAGCTTATTTGAATTGACTTAAAATTGGTTAAACCTATTTTAAGTAATTTTTCATTTTCGAAAGTATTTGAGAAATAACCTAGAATAAATTAAAAATCATAAGTAAGATTGTTCTTTCTTTTCATTTTTTTTTTACTTAAAAACCATTTAAATTTGATTTTATTTTTTAAGTTAATCCAAACGAGCTCTTAATTTGTAACTTTTACTTATTGTGCCATAATGAAGTTAAACATAAAACTTCAAAAACCCATCTTTTTCTTTTATGTTGCTCTACCAAGAGAAAGTTATTGCAAGGATAACCAATTTTAGGATAGTTAGTGGGATGATTGTCTTATTTATTTACTGCTTACTCATTTCGTGCCAATGAGTATATATTTTTTTCGAAATTATACTAATAGTATTATTATAAGATACAAAATGTTAAAGAGTAAGTTGATCCTAATTATTTACTCAATAAAGGAAAAGAGGTCTTCAAACACCTTATTGTAATTTTTGATTTTGCATTATAAGTGTTATAAATTTCTAGCTTTTGCTTTTACAAACCGAAATTATTCGTTTGTCTTCTTAATTTCTCTTTGGATTAATTCGCAAAATATATTAGGTATAGAGAAAATGTTAAATAATAAGTTCGCAATATCAATGTTTCTTCTACTATTTATGCTTTTTTTTAAAAAAATTATGTTACTTTCTTTTTATGAGAATTGAGAAAGACCTTTAGGCTTGGATTTTATAGCTAATTCAACTATTTTATATAAGTTTTCAACATTCAATGTATATATATCTTCCGATTAAAGTGACCTATTTTTAAACCTTTTAAAAATGTGTGAAAAACTAAAGTTGAAATTTGAAATGAGTTGATAATTTTGTAAAACTCCACAATAATATAATCAGTAAAATTTCATACATAAAATCTGAAGAGGATAGAATGTATGCATTGATAAACAATTTTATATATGCAATTTATTAATTTACATTTGTTTTACAAGTGAACTTTCAATAGAAAAATAAACTTTGAGATCTCAATTGACTATCAATTATTATTATAAATTAAAATAAAAATAATTTATTGTATGACTAGGTTGTTTTTAAAAGAATAAACACAAATATAACTCAAAAAAAAAAAAAAATCAACTCGGACCGAGTCATATGGGCCACGTTAACAATCATTGACAAAGATTTTGCCGCGTCCAGCATCTTGGACGCTTTTGCCTGGTTTTCCATTTTGTCACATACTATCCAAGTTAAGAACAATTTTTAGGGTTTTTTTTAAAAAAAATATTTCAAATTATTTATTTTTAAATTTAAAATTATTTCGCTTTGACCTTAAAGTTAATTCTCTTTGAAGTATAAGTATTGTAAAGTTTCGAAGAAGTTTTTCCATTGTTAATTCAGATATTAATAGATAAGATATATATAAGGTGTATTAAAAAGAATGAAGAGTAAATTAATTAAAAAAAACCTTTCATTTATGAATTTGTTAGAGACAAACGAAGAAAAAAAAAGCAGACAAGTAAGAAGGAAGTACTTTGCACAGAAAATATAATTCGAATCACTTTATTTGAAATTGAAGATAAAAATATGTTTGATTATAATTTTGTAAAAAATATTTAATTTGTTTAAAAAGTATGAAAATGCTTTAAAAATAAATATAATTTACAATAGACTATATGTACATATATGTTATTAAGATAAATTCTAAAAGAAACTGTAGTAAAAAAATAAAAATAGAATTGGGGTATTTACTTCAATTTTTTATGACTGTACATTAATTTGTAAAATAAAATGAAAAAAAATCTAACCAAACTAAAATGGTTATAGTTTTTTCGTTAGATCAGAACTAAAATTTAAGGCAGAGAGGAAAATGGTTATCTTTTTCCTTGTATTTTACTCTCAGAAGTAATATCCTAATTAGCCTATTAAAAACAAGTAGTTGGGCAGAACGTTCCGGAAAAAAGACTTTTGACTATCGGTTAGGATTGAGTACTAAATACTCTTTCATTTTTAATTTGAATATACATGAAAATGAAATTTTTTTTATTAAAAATATTTCATTAAAATATATATTTTCTTGACATTAATTTAAATTTAATCAAACTTCAAAATAAATATCCGATAATCGAAGTAAAATAAAAAATTGACTTGCAAGTTGCAACCACGGAACTAAAATTCAATGGGCGCACTGCCGAACCTTTGAAAATAACGCATCTGTTAACTTAGACCAGGGATCTGCTAGTGCTCCTTTTTTTTTTTTTTTAGTTCATTCATTTTCCATGACTTGAGTTGTGAAAAAAAAGTATATAAATAAATAAAGAAGCGAAACCCTGGAGAATGAAGAAATATTAAACCCAAAAACACGAACATTATTCGTAACTTCCCAATGGACCGTCAACTTCCTTTTCTCTTTCTGCTTTTTCTCTGTTTACTTTCTATTTTCCCTGATCTCTCTGGTTCTACACCTCTTCGATTCTCCGGTGGGCATGGCGATAGAAAAACGTACGAATTCTGTTTCTATTTCTATGTTTTGCGTTGATTTTTTTTTTTTGCTTAAAATGGACGTTATATGTACTAAGCATTTGTGCTTTTATTTTCAGAAAATTGTCGGTGCTGAAATTGGTGACTGGTAGATCGTCTGCTACAATTGATCCGACTCGGGTGACGCAAATCTCCTGGCGGCCGAGGTTTTTTCCGTTATTTTTTTGGTCTATTTGTTTGTGTAAGTGCATTTTGTTGTGTTTAAGTGACTCTGATAATGAAATGAATTGTGCAGGGCTTTCGTATATAGGAATTTTTTGACCGATGAGGAATGTGATCATCTCATTACTCTGGTTAGATTTTCTTCCTATAGTACAATAAGAAATGCATGATTGTTGTTATTTCAGAGAAAAATGTGCTTATCAGTTAATCTAGTATGCGTCAATCTTAGATTAGTTTGTATAACAATTTAAAGACAATTAGGATTAATGAAGGAACATTATGCACGGATGAATGATGAGTAAATCTCAAATTAGAATCGAAAGGCTCCTGATGAACAGTGGACACATTGTATGCGGAGTAACAATAGTGAAGTCTTAATTCTAGCTATTTGATACTGTCTAATTCCCTGGCGCTGAAAGATCTCTCTTTTGCATAGCAGTTTAAGCTCACTTGATGTTGTTTATGTTCTTTTGAAATTTGAATGATTAGGCTAAAGATAAGCTGGAGAAGTCTATGGTGGCTGATAATGAGTCAGGAAAGAGCGTAGAGAGTGAAGTTCGGACAAGCTCTGGCATGTTTCTTAGCAAAGGCCAGGTTCATTAAATCCTACCTTCTCTGTGATTTCAAATGTTTGATGGTTTTCTTCTCCGTTTTTGATGTATCAATCTGGATGTGCTCTGTCATCTTCCTTGTGACTGTTAAATATTATATTGTGATGCCTTTGATATTAAGTATTTTGTTTTCTAGTTACTTCTGTTTCTATTTTTACTATCAGAATTTGTCATTTAGAATATGTGAAAGAGCTGGGCACCACCAAAGATTGTGTGGGATGTATATGATCCCCCAACCGAAACAATGGCCGCGCCTGTGCGAATCTGTATTAGTTTGGGACGTGAAGCAGGTAGCGACACCTGTAAGAAACCAAAACAAAAAAGAAAGAGGTTGACAGATCTCACAAAGAAGAATCATCAATTGGTTGTGAACCTCATTGTTTACTCTACAAAGATGATCACTGGATAACTAGATTTAGATCTTCTGGATCTTTAGCATTGGAGCCTTTTCTAACGATCAATTTAATATGAATTAGTGTTTAAACTTCCTAATAACCTCAGCGAACCATCTTTTTATATAAAAAAATAACCGTAGCGGACTATTTCTGTTAATATTTCCGGTGAAGGCTCTAGCCTTGTGGTATTGTGGAACTTTGCCTGTATGACCCAATTAAAAGTTTGATTGTGGTAGGATACGATCTACTTTCCCTCATCAAGATCATACTTCCAATTTGGCTATTGCTTAGATAGAAGAGACTAGAAAGTGGTAATTTAATCTTTGTTATCGGATGATAATGGACTAATTATTAACATATTCCAAGGAATCTGTGTCAAAGCTCAGTCCCTGTACTTATCTCTATGTCACTGCTTATGGCCAGATTTGAGGTTTGTTGCTTAATTTGTCTTACTAATCAGTTGGTCCCCTGTCAGATTCAGTTTACTATCAGGATTCTCATTTTTGAATACCAGGTCTGCAAGTAAAAAGTTTCTTTTGATCTTTATTTTTGCAAATGTCAAAGTAGTCCAGCTATGGTTTTGTGATTACAGAATTCTCTTAGGAACTCCTTACAGCGACACTGATGTATGCTTTAAGAGCATGTGGTGTTACCTAATTGAAGAAAAAGTAACGAGCTTGCCAAACTGTCCCTGTCTAGTTAAAGTTTAATCCTGTTAGAGAAGACTTAAAACTGGAAAATATAAATGAAGTTTATATACAGAAAATTGTACCTTTTTAGGTATTTCAGGCTCTTCTTAGATACTATTGGCACGTCTGAAGATTATTTAAGGATTTAACTTCTGGGATAGTCTCAATACAAACATTACATTAATCATGTACCATTGACTGAGAACTTAAAACATACTTCGATATGTACTTTAGAGTTTCTACTAGTTCATATCCATTCTATGTGAAATTGGTAGCATCATTAATCATGTACCATTGAGTGAACCAAGCATAACGTGAACCCTCAGTGATCTCTACTCTAGTATTGGAAACCTCTCTTGAGCATTATGCTGTTGACATCTAATGATGTTAGAAACTCTTAGAGATGGCTTGTCATTTTACATCCCCTTCAGGTTGAGCCAATGACTTCCTTTGGATTATATTTTCTCACCGAAGTTTTTCTCCCTATTTCTTCAGCTGGACGTACTTGTAATTTCATGTCCTCATATTGACTATATGGAAGTTCAACTATCTCTGTGTCAAATGGAAATTGAATTCCTGAATCTGTAACTATGCCGCTTTACTGCTCCACTTCAAAAACTTTTCCGTAATGGATTTATATTAGTCTATGTAATTTTTGCTGAAAGTGACGACTGATATTTTTTTATTTTTTATTTTTATAAGGATGAAGTAGTGGCTAATGTGGAAGCTAGGATAGCTGCCTGGACATTCCTTCCTAAAGGTACTGCAGTGCTTCAAGGATGTTAAGTGGCTTTCATCTCACTGTCTCATGTGTCTGTACTGTATATGTGTATATATATGCGTAAGCGAGATTCTTACTTTATTAAGTTGGAATACAGAGAATGGGGAATCTATTCAAATACTGCATTATGAACATGGCCAAAAGTATGAGCCACATTATGATTATTTCCACGACAAGGTCAATCAAGAGCTAGGTGGTCATCGGGTGGCTACTGTTCTTATGTATTTGTCGGATGTAGAGAAGGGCGGGGAAACCATATTTCCTAATTCAGAGGTAATCAATAATTGTATGATTAATCCTTTTTTCTGTTATGCTGGCGATTGTGATGCAGTATTTTCTTTTTTCCCTCATTAATGGGAACCTGCAGGCAAAAAAATCTCAGCCAAAGGGTGATGACTGGTCAGATTGTGCTAAAAATGGATATGCAGGTATGTCTCACACCATGAATAGTTTGAGTGTGGCATCTGTATTATTTTGGAAGTGCGCGCGCGCGCGCACACACACACACATATATGGATTCATGATGAGGGATAATAGGGAAGAAGATAAAGGGAGGTGTTCTTGCAAATTTTCTGTAATGGAGCATTTGCTTGTGCTTATAATGTAAATAACATGTTCCTTTTTTTTTTCTTCAATAAGTAGCAAATGACATGTCCCTTTTTCTTCATATCCATAGAATTGTCTTGTGGTATGGTAAAATCTCCACAATTGTGCAAACAACTTTATAATGTGCTTCTTTGCATGATATTCTATTGGTCGAGGATCTTATTAGCGGCATGCGTCCTTTCTTTCCCCTGTCTGACTGGACTATGCAGTCATTACTGTATGGTTCAGCATTCAGTATCTTTTTTCATCTTCTCTTGATTCTCGTCGTTCTACGCAAAGCAACCTTATTGCTGTGGTATGCATTTTGATTGTACTTCACATTGTCTAGGTGTAGAGAGCAATCTCAGTAGTTATCCATTTCACCGTCAGCTTACCCCAGCCTTCCTGTCACATCCCCCTCCATGTAGTGAAAAGGATCTCAATGAATTTTGTAGAAGATCGAAGAATCAGTACAAAACACCTCATCCTGTTTCATAGACCACCATAAGATGCTTAAGGGGAAAAAATGTTGTTAACACAGTAGAACTGAAGTAAAGCTTGTCATCATAACAACAACAAATAAAACCACTGAAATAAATCTTGTAATTAACTTCTCAATTTCGATATGTTCATGTCTTATTTGCAGTGAAACCTAGGAAGGGTGACGCATTGTTGTTTTTCAGTCTTCATCTCAATGCAACAACTGATCCCCTAAGCTTGCATGGGAGCTGTCCAGTTATCGAAGGTGAGAAATGGTCTGCTACTAAATGGATTCATGTGAGGTCCTTTGAGACTGTATTTAATAATGAATGCCAAGATCAAAATCCGAGCTGCTCCCAGTGGGCTGTTAATGGTGAATGTGAAAAAAATCCTCTGTACATGGTGGGTTCTGAAAATTCTGTAGGTCATTGTAGGAAGAGCTGCAAGGTTTGCTCCTGACAGGAATATGTAGACAAAATTTCCTATCACATATAAATATTACTAGTTGAGCAATCTTATCCACATTCTTTGTATATCTGGTTTGTACATTAAGTACCCTCTTAGACAGTTTAAAGTAAGGAGATCTTTTCGAAACACGGTGGATTGATTAACTGAATACTTTTGTAGTAGCACTGTGTATATCAAAGTTTTGATATCACCCTCAAATTTGTCTGCCCTGTTTTTTTCTGGTAACTATGCTGGTGAGTGGTGAGATGTTCAAAAATCTTCATTTTCTTTTTAAATTTCGTGTTTGATGAAACGTAGTAGAAAGAGAGAAAAAAAAGATGGCACCACAAAAAAAAAAAGGTCCAAAACTCCTCTAAAATATATCTCCAGGCCAAGGGAATTTAAGTGCACACAAGGATTTTGACAAAACTTGTAACTAGTCAAATACTCTACCATTTTTTGTACACAAGAGATAGACCATCCAAATTATATTTTAATCGATAAATATATTGGAATTGGTTTTACAATTTTTCGGAAGGCATGTTATTTTAGTGAAACTTTATCTCAGATTTTTTCTTTTATCAAGAGATGAGAAAACTTCAATATCAGTAGTTGTCATAAGTCATTTCTCATGAATCGTAGGTTGCTAGTTAATTTGTAATATTGAGGATATTTTTATAAATTGTTTAAGCATATTTAATTTGTAATATTGAGGATATTTCATGTAACTAATTGTTCAATATAAATGAATAAAAGTACTATCAACACTTTTTTCACAAGCTTACTACAATTCAGCACTTTATTTTAAAAAAAACATACTACCTCAGCTTGTATTTATTTGTCAAATTTTAGCTTAATATACATATTAAGAAATAATAATTAATATAATAAGTTTATTATTTTATTTTTATTAATTAATAGGATGTCAAATATATTTACTTCTTACAAAAAAAGATTTTTTTTTAATTTATTAAAAATAACAAATAAAAATAAAAAATAAATTAAAAAAAATATGACGAAGTAAATCGAGACTAAGGGAGTAACTGTTTACTTCAATATTTGCTTATCACTTATCAAATATCAACTACCAAAAACATGCATTTTATATTGAAAAAATGTTACAATTTGACTAGCAATTCAGGTTTGAGATTATTTTTTTAAAAAAAAAGATTGTTTAGATAGTAATCATCTTGTGAATTTTAGTGTTTATGAGAGCAAAAAGTGTGACAGAGAGGAGTAAAAATAAAAATAAAAATAAAAATCATCTTCATGATTAAAAAAAAAAAAAGGGAGAACAATTTTAGCTCATATAATTCCCCAGTTTTCCACTCTATCTAAACAGTGTCTCCCCAATTTAAAAATGAATAAGGCTTAAAATCACTTCAACAAAATTTTGCTTATTGCAATTGGGGTTTTACACAAATGGCGGTTTCATCCTCACACACCATTTTTTCTTTTCTCTCACCTCTTCGGTCTCACTCAATCGTCCCGGAGACCAGTTTGCTTAGCTTCAATCCTGCTCTCGTCGGATATCCTTTCACAGCCACCAATCGTCGCCGGCCGTTCATTATCACAGTCTCTTCCAGTAAGTTGTTTCGCTTCCTCTATCTTCTCTGTGAAATTGGATGTTTTTGTTGTTAATCTAACAAAAAAATTATACTGTCAGAATCCAAAAATGAACTCTCAGTTGATAAGAAAAGGCAGTTACTTGAACAATACGGGTTAAATCCGGATGAGTACTTATCTGAACCATCTCCAAAGGTACGTTGTTCTCTGTTTTACCCTCTATGAAAATATTATTTGTTTCATTTAAAATAAAATTAAAATGGGACTGAATAGACGTTAATGTAGATGTTTCTTACAGATGACCTTAACTAGATTGAAATTGGGTTATATTAATTAATTGATATTAACAGTAGTGTTTTCATTGGAGTTATAGACAAAGAAGAGAAGAGAACAATCCAAGAGCGGAACCGGAAAACAGGTTCTAGTAGAAGAACCTAAACATACACGGGAGACACATAAATTGCTTCAGGTTTGCATTTCAATGACATGTTAGCTGAATCTGTGGCTACTAATGAGAGAATTCCCTTTTTTTCGACTCATTTGTTGATAATTCAAGTATATTAAGATTCCACTATGAAGTGTGATAATCCAAATATTGTATGGACTTGATACCATAAAATTTTGCATGTCTACACTTAGCAAACTAGATGAGTTAGTCATATAAATTACTAAGGAAAAGGTTTGTAATTCATTTCCAAGTACCCATGTCATGTGATGATGCAATTGTTGTCAGACAAACAAGTAGTTGTGATATCTTTGCTATTACAAGGACTTTTTTGTTCAGGTAGTTGGGGGGACGGCTCGAAGGAAGAAATTACTCTCACCGAAGAGCATGGATGTGCGTCCCATGATGGAAGTTGTAAAAGCTGCTGCATTTGGTATTTTGCAAGTGAGATTCTTATTAGCCATTAAGAGCAGTTCGTCTTTCATGTAAAGCAAGTTGCACTGTTTTAATGTTGTTAATTAAAATTGTTCTCTGCTATCTAGGCAGCGGGTGGTTGCCCTGCATCTTTGAGGCCGGGCCGTTGGTTGGACCTATATAGTGGGACAGGATCAGTTGGTATAGAAGCCATCAGCCGAGGGTGTTCTGAGGTTAGCATTTAATTTGTAACAGCCCTTTCTGGAACATATGCTAAATTTCATTTACTTATTACATAGTGATATTTTTGTTGTCTCTGTTTGATTTTATTCTTAAGTTAGCTGTTGATTTGTGGAGCTTTATATTTATTCAGTTTTTCCATGTCATATTGCTCTCATACCATTTGTGTTTCATATTTCTGTTTGCAAACTCCTAGGTGCATTTTGTTGAGATGGACCCTTGGGTTGTCTCAGATGTTCTCCGGCCAAATTTAGAATGGACTGGTTTCCTTGATGCGTCTGTCATACATACTGTCCGTGTTGAAAGCTTCTTGGAGCGTGCCGAACATTTTCTTGGTAAGAGTTTCTCTTCCTGATGTTGCCCCACAAGCGGAGTAAGTTAGGGAGTTAATGGTATCATGAATCAGTAATTCTGATTTAACGTCCAATAGGATATCTCTCTCTCTCTTAAAAGGCTCATCAAATATTTTATCTGATGTTTTCTTGTACAATTCTGTACAAAAATAAAAGATTATTACTCACTCCGAAATGTATTAGAAACAAGGTTCATTACTTGCCCTGGAAATATCAAAAAATAAGGTTTTTTTTTGCGAAGGAAACAGAAAATGAAACGCCTTGAACATTTTTACTGAAGTAAAAATCTAAAAAACTATAGGCTATCCTGATGCCTTTATATCACTTGTGGTATCTCTTTTCTCAAACTGAGACCTTGTTCACTATCATTACATAAGTCAATCAAGGTGCAAGTTGGAGGTAAGATTTTCTTGCTTGATGCCTAATATGGTGCTAATAGTAGACTTCCTATAACTGTTACCATTGATGAGGTTTCTTATCCCACTGATGAAACATATTTCGAAGGCATGCTGTTTAGCAAATATGGACTGCTTTATAGATTTAGTTCTTTTAAGTTAAACAATGGCAAAGGTAGTTGTGATCTGCATACCGCAATAGTCATTTGTCAGTAACGTTGCACATGGAGGTCTCTAAATGAAACTTAACCAGACATCTAACATTTATCACCTGCAGTTGGTATTGGTAAGTGATAAGAGAGGTTCAGATTAGGGGATGGGTCATTACAGATATGGTTGGTGCTAATTCATAACATGCTTGGCGCCAGACCAGCTCAACAGACTTTCTGGAGGTTCCCTCGATATTGTTGTTGATTGTGGCTAGTCAATCCTTTAAATCTAACTTCACCAGTCCTGTACTTCTGAAAAATTTGCAAGCCGTATAGTTTCTCTTCTCTTTGTTCACATGCGTGATTTCTTTTGATATTTCGTTTGGCAGTCTTCAAGAACTAACAGTTGGTTACAACTTTGAGGGATGATGTGTTCCAAAAACAAAGCTCTAACCATGAAAATTCTATGCTGCTCTTTTACTGAAATATAATAATCTAGGATTTATATTTACTTTTTCAGGTAAAGATGGGAGCTTTGATTATATTAGTGTTACACCACCATACGCTGTTGTTGATTACAGTATATTAATGGATCAAATTTCAAAATCATCAATTGTGGGAGAAAATACATTTATAGTAAGTGCTTCAGTATATTGTGCTTTGTAAGTCCATCGTGTTCCTTTCTGCGTTCTGCCCATAAATTTCTTTTGTGGTAATTGTCAGCATGTTTTTGTGTATTCAGCTGGTGGAGTACCCTTTCAGAACTGACATGCTGGATTCATGTGGTTGCCTTGTTAAGGTATTGAGCAGCTCATTCTCTCAGTATTAAGAACAGCACTATCCCCCTATGATGCTCGAGTGCATGTACTAGGGCTTTTATTTTTGGATGTTATCATTAAAAATATCGTTGATTGCTTTCTGCATTCTATCTTTAGTAGATGTGTTTGAGTGGTGTTTTCTCTTCAACAGAAACTAAAATGTTTTGAAGAGCTAGCTGGATGTATGGTTCAATCATTCATCTACACAAGAATTAATTCTCTTTCTATTGTTACTAAAAATACAGATATCTGATCGGCGGTTTGGTCGAACGCATTTGGCAATATATGGACCTAAGTGGGCACTGAAGAAGAAATATGTAGAGAAGACAAAGAGAAAGCAGGAAAAGCTGGATTTGCTCAAGGAAGTGGAGATTTCAGCATCGTAAATTTAGCTAAAGAGGATTGCATAACACATCTTATAGTCAAGAGGTGATGTAAAATGTTGTCAAACAGTTGATTGCCCCAGTCCTCACCATTCATTTACATGGTAATTTTCCTTTGTCCTGACCTTATATATCGTTTAATAGTCTCGCCTGGAATATCTTATGATTAATTTGATGGATCTTTAATCTGCAGGTCGATTTCTTCTTGGGGGCGTTCTGCATCACCTAGCTCCCCTCTTTGTATGCCGTACTTGACTCAGTGACTCACTCGTAATGCACATCCATCCATAAGAAGGCATCACGAGTTTTCTGCAGGAGTTTGCTAGTAAATGTAGATATATATTAGTCTTACCTATTTTACACCTAATGGATTTCTAAAGTGACATTTATATGTCATACCTTGCTTATCCTTGCCTTGGCTGACATGCATTATTATGCTATTGAAGAATGCTGAAGAAATTTTATTTTCAAATTTCAAAATGTTGATCTGATCACCATGAATTTCCTCCAGCATTCACTTTTCAACATCAAATTGAAGTTGTATATGGAAAAATTGGTGTATTTCCGAATTTTTGAATTAAAAGCTGGATTAGGAGCATGATTTCTTTTGTAAAGATAGGTCAAGAAAGATGGAAATGGACCACGACAATTAATACCTTGAGTTATAATAGAGGTAGCTTCTTTGTCCTATACCTCTATACTGAAGAGTAAAGTCTGTCAGTATGAGCTTCTAATAATTGGGAACCCCCATGATTGAATATTATTTCTATTATCTAATGGAGCACATAAGGGTGATCAAAATGTTTTGCTACTGAATGTGGGTGTCTTTAGTCTGATAAGCTCAACATTATTTCAAACTTTTGATGATTGATGTCATCTTATTTCAAAGTTTGGTTGGTATCAGTTTTCCTGGGTTAAAGTTATTCTACTTCATCACTAGTGTGCCAAACTATGTGTGCAATCATTCCATCTTTGATATTCTCATGTACACTTTTATATCTTTTGTCTTGAAAGCTTTATATTCGATAGGGACCATACATTATTGGCCTGACAGTGATTAGAACATACTGCTTAGCAGACTCCAGCATATATACTAATAATGTGCCCTCTTCTACGATCTTTTTTTATACTAACTGTGTATATAAAAGTTAAAACTCTGTGTTAGATGTTCTAATGAGTAGGGACTTGATAATATGGTCAGAAGGTTTTAATTTCTTTTGCCGGCACTTCTTTTCAGGAAATTCCCTTTACAGATTCTTTGGAGAAAATACAAAGACGTCAAGTATATTCAAATTATTTCTGGAATAAAGAACAAATTTTCCTTTGATTTGCTCTTGCAATGATTTTTAATTTGATGGCTCCTTCTTGCGTCCAAATCACCTTTTCAATGCCAGCAATCATGAATGTCCGATACTCAAAATCAAATACGAAATTTAAATTTGATGAGTTTAACCTGAATTTTCGACAGCATTTTAAACTTGGTAGTTTAACCCTTTAAGTTCTTTGGGGAAAAAAAAAATACACAGTTGAAATTATGGATTAATTTTATGTGCTGAACTTTCTATGTCCCCTTGGCTATGTTATACCTGCACTACCGAGGTGATAAATAATTGGACATCTTACTTTATTATAAACTGTTGTCAGCCTATCTATACCTACGCCTAATTCTCTTCACTTTTTACCCCACATCTTCAAATTACCTTTCCCTTTTGTTGCTTTTGGTCTTTGGATATAACCAACTTTAACTTTTTCATGCTATATATTAATCTTAGGCAAATAAAAAATATCCATTTAAGAGCATCCCAAGAACAGAATACATTTGTACTGTTTGCAGTTTCTGTCTACACAGGACCAGAAGGAAAATTTGGTGTTGGGTGTGTTCCTCTGATTCACAAATGTGCATTGAAGATCAAAGACGGGAAAATTTGAGATAGTAACACTGGAGTTATGGGTGGTGATGGTGATGGTGCTGGCCGCGGCAGCAGTTTATTGATGGCTCTTCTTTTACTTATTTTTCTCTGTATTGTTTCTGCTGAGATTTTAGTAAAGCCTGCAGCAGCCAAAACTGTTACCAAAACAGTTACTGGAACGACAAGCAATCAACATTTAGACACTGGAAGGATAATAGAAACAGAGAGGCATTCTCTTCAAAGGACCAATCTCAATTATGTCAGCAAAAGAAGAGTACCTAGTGAACCTGATCCAATACACAACAGGTATTTTCAATGCTTTTAACATTCCACCCTGCAACATTCATGAGTAAGAAAAGTGTACATCTTTGGTTATCCAACCATATCTATTTGCTTTCGAAAAAGCTCAACAGTACTGATCTACTGTAGCGAAATATAACATGAGATAATCTAAAACCGTACCTAAAAATGGATAGGTAAAATTGAACTTATTTACCAAGATATTCTAAAACGTAGAGTCCATATAGCCCCCCAGCTGTAGCTCTGTTAAAGACAAGGACAGATGTGAACCCTTCATTTACTATTAGATTACAAGCTATTGTTTTGAAATATTACAAAATGACTTTTCAGGGAAGCAGGAGAGCACATGATAACACGCATCCGAGCTTGAGCTAGGCTTGATAACTACTATTGCAAAGAGTTTCAACTGTCAACAAGAATTATTTTTTTTCCTACGTAGAAACTTAGATTGTGCATTATGTTTCTGAGATTGTAAAGAAGCAGATTAGATCAAGTGAATGAGAAATTCAGCTGCCAAATCAAATTCAAGAGGGCACATAGCTCTTAGAAAGCCCATTCAACTTCCATTTTAGTGAAAATTATTCCCAATCAGACACAAATTTTGCAAAAGGACCCTACAATTACTGATCAACATCATCCAAAATTAATCCGAAGGGGTAATTACTAATAATCCTGCTTGATAGCATTCCGATTAGATGAATTAATATCAGTGTGGAGGTAGCTATTCTACTGAACCAAACCATAAGTGACGTACTGAACGTATCTCGACCCTAAAAAGGCCAATGCCCACGTCAGTTATAAACAGCTAAAGTAGTATTACAGCTTTAAAATAAACTGTGACAGCTTTTGCTTACCGTCTTGTTTAATGCATAAGTATGAGTAGAAGAGAAACATAAACCTAAGATACCAAGAATATTAGCTATCTGTATCATAAATTTCGAGCAGAAGACCTCAGAATGATTTGACACTTCACAGTATAATACAGCAATATATGTGATAGTACTTCACCGAAACATATGTATTGTGCCTGATTCCACTTGCACCTAAGAGAAGTGAAGAACGTACCATAATGCATTTGTGTTCACCAGATGTGAAACATCTCATAATGCTTTCCCATTCATGTATCAAATGGGACTGCTGGTCTCTTGTTTGTTAAATAGCAAGGGAAATTCATCATAATGTTCAGAGAAACCATATTTCTCAGCCATGCTCTTCAGCGCTTCATATACCTGATACATAGACCACCTCTCCTTGGGCCGAGAAATTAAACAATTGCAAGCAATTTTGAGGAATTTTACAATCTCTTCATCATGGCCCTTTCTACAAATATGCTTATCAATTGCATCTTTAATCTGACCAGAAACAGAGAGCTGATTTACCCAGTCCACCAAATTCCCCTTAACAACTTCATCAGCAGCAGTGATTTCTAGAGGTTTTTGCCCAGTAGCTAACTCCAAAAGCACAACCCCAAAGCTGTAAGCATCCCCTTTCAGTGAAGCCACCATTGTGCTTGAGTACTCCGGAGCAACATAGCCAAATTCACCCAACTCCCCATTCACGAAACTAGTCTCTTTTGCATCTGGAGGTGTCACCAGCCTTGCCAACCCAAAATCCATTATTCTAGCATCAAAATCCTCATCAAGGAAAATAATGTTAGAACATATGTTTTGGTGCAATATTGGTGGTTGACAACCATGATGAAGCCAAGCAAGGCCCCTTGCTGCACCCAAGCCAATCTTAAACCTAGTAGGCCAATCCAACACTCTTGTGTTCCTTTTCAATAATGAATACAAAGTACCATTTGACAGGTGCTTATAAACCAAAAGCTTTTCCTCCTCAACAACACAAAAGCCCAAAAGTGGCACCAAATTAGGATGCCGAACTTGTCCTAGCCCATTCATCTCCATTCGGAACAACTTCTCACTTAGCTTGTAAGCTTTAAGCCTTTTAATAGCAAGCGCAGAACCATCACGTAGAACAGCTCTAAACGTAGTCCCAGTCCTAGTCGAGTTTATCACAGTCGACGAACTAAAATTGTTTGTGGCAGCCATCAAATCCGCCAACTTAACCTTCACAAGCGGTTTCTTAAACAACGTAACCTGAGTAAGCCTATGAGCCCTCAACTTATCCGCCCACCTTTCCGAGTCAACTCTCCCTAATCCATACCCCATCTTCCTCCTTTTCCCCGCCTTGGTAAAATACCAATACCAAGCCCCAAAGCCCAACAACAGAGAAGCAGCAGCACCAAACACACCAGCAGCAATAATAATAGCTAAATTTTTCTTACTAAGCCTCCCACATTTCCCCAACGGACCACCACAAAGCCCATCATTTCCTCCAAAATCAAAAGAATCAGCCGAATCAAAAGCTTCCGGAATCCTACCAGAAAGATCATTGTTTGCGACAGAAAATATCTTAAGCCTCCCCAAACTAGAAAACTGAGGTGGTATATTACCAGAAAGCTTATTATCATTAAGCATCAATTTATTCAAATAAGAACAACTAACAAGATCAGACGGAATAGAACCGGTAAATTCATTGTTGGACAAATCAAGGGTTACCAAGAAAGGTAGCCAAGTACATATATCAGAAGGAATTGAACCAGAAATTTGATTACCAGAAAGATCAAGAGTTTGCAAGCTTCGACAATACTTTAACGAATCTGTAACATTACCTCCAAGATTCATATCCCGAAGTTCAAGATTTATGAGACGATTCTCACGGTCATTCCAGCAAGAAGCACCAACAAATTTACATATAAACCCCACTGTAGAATTATCAAAATTCCATGAATTCAAGTTCCTTTCTGGATCTGTTAAGGAGTTCTTGACTCCTTCTAAACACTTTATATCATCTTCAGCTACAGCAACAGCAGTACAATGAAGAAGGGGTTGAAATACAAGAAACAATACTATAAAGGGAAGATTGATCAATCTGAAAAGATTCATCTTTGAGCTTTAGGTATACAGATGCATAGAAGGTGTTTGATGAATTGTTTACATGAGAAATATAAGTATGAAAAAAAGCAAAAAACTAGAAGATCACATTTGACTTTGAATGATGAAGTGGAACCTTGGAATTATGGATTCCGAGAATTTGTAACGTTTAATTTATTGTTGTTAATGGAGTGGACTCTTTTGAGTAAGCACCTAAAATATCTTTTTAATTCCGTTTTAATTTGTTTGACTGATTTTCGAGATAAAAAACTAATTGAGGATCCATTTGACCTTAATATACTTAGTGGAAACTTAAAAATGATATTTAGTTATACAATTTGTCAAATATTTTAGTTTCTTAATACTAGAAAAAACTTGTAGTTTAATCGAATTTTACTTAAATTTTTCTAAAATTAAAAATCATCACGTACTTGTATATTTTATATAGAACGATGCAAAAAATATAAAGAAATAGACTGTTTTTAATGAGTTATAGTTCATGTTGAATTAGTGATAAGTTTAAGTATGTGATTAATGTATTGCTCTTGTTGATATTATAACTTTCTTATTCTTGGTTGTTATCAATTACGATATTAAAAGGTTATTTTGAACTGAACATTACATTATAAAATGACAATATAAGCTCAAAGGTATTTTATTAATTTTAAAATTTATGGGTATCATTTTTTAATATAATTAAATATTTCCCAAAATTTATGATAAAAAATTGATAAAATATCATCCAAAAATAATAGCAATAATATTTAGAAATTTAAGACCAAACGCCAGCCAAGTACTTTGATCTTATAATTAATATTTTTTTATTTTTAAATTGAACAAATAAAATGTGTATCTATTTTAATGCACTAAACGAATGAAAACAAAAGAAGAAAGTACTATTAATTTGATTATTGATATTTGAAATGCTGGTGAAATAAATATTTTAAATTAATTATGGTTTCAATCAATTATTTTTTTCTCGTACAAAGAATTTAAGTGGAAGATTCATGTGAGAATAAAGTCATTTGTATTAAAATGTTTCAATTTTTTTTTACCAATAAAATTCACAAAATTAAATTTATATGATATAATTTGTCTTTATATATAGCTATATTGTTTGACGTCAAATAAATTCAATAATCCCATAAATTATGAGTTTAATTCAATCTTTTAGCCTAGGAACTCATAGAAAGCAACACTAACTTTGGTCAAAATTTTATAATTTTCTGTTAGGTCATAGACTCATAGTCATATCACATTTAATTGCCTAGAAAAGAATTAGCAAAAACTGAAGTCTAAGTAATTGACCTTATTAATTATTAATTGATTATCATAAAATCAGATTATTAAAATATTTTGTTATTTTACCTTACACTACGTTAGTGCGTTTTCATGTAGTAATCAAGAAAAGTTCCCTCTTCAACAAATTCTGATATTTGACCAGATCCCATCTTTTTTTTAAAAAATGTAATGTTTATGTTATTTTTTGTTAATTAAAAATTACTAATTGGATGCTGCACTAACAAGTAATAATAATAATAATCCATTATTATCCTTCTACTATTTGTAAAAAAACAAAAATAAAACAGTAGAATATAAATCTTACCTAACTACATTTTGATTCAGTGCTAGCTCCTATTACACCACTTATTTGGTTAATCCCCACACAAATTGAAAATTTTAACACAACTCCATGTCTTGTTCTATTAATTTGTGTAGTGGGGATGATTAGAATTACTCTGTCATTAGAATTTTGTTAGTGAACGTTTAACTTTTTATTTATTACGAATTTATATTAATTGGATCAGTGAACTTTAAATATCAAATGATTAAATCAAGGAAAATTGGGTGAAATTTTATAATTTATCGTTATTTTTATTGTTATTGTGAGTCACATTTTTTAAAGTTGGATACAAATATAGTGATAAATGAAAAGCATTGTTTATTTTTTTACAAAGTAACATCACTTGCAAATGCACTTTATTTTTTACCATATAAAAAAGAATAGTTGGTAAAGAATAATCAACAATATGATTACTTTGATTTTAAGTTTTGGTTTTTTGACATTTGCAAAGAAAGTGCCCCATATTATTAGTGCATATTTATGTTTTGGCAGAATATGCTTTGCTTGTTTTAGACTTTAAAGGATCACTTTTGAAATCTTTTAAGTTTAAGCACACTTTGATGTAAAAAATTTGAGTTTATAAAAATATTTAGAATGGAGATTTTTTTGTGAAGTAGCATTTCCCGTTAAATTAATCTTTATACATATAAATTTAAATAAATTGAATAAGTTGTTGGGATATATACTATTAAGTATGTGTTAAGAAATAATATTTATTAGAGATTAAATATTTGCTAAAACTCATTAGATCATATATTTGTTTATGGTGTCTATTTACTTATATAATAGATGATTTATTGTGTTGAGTTTTGGCTTATACACACAGGATTGAATCATCGATTCTTATAAGTATAAAGTTTTTTGGTTCACAATCTAGGATGGAAAGTGGACATGTCATCGGGTACGATTGTAGTAGAAGATTATATGTAATTTATCTTGATTATGAGAACGGTATAGTTCCAACTTCTTGTGCTAGTACATTTTGTCTGTATAGAACGGGACCGAGTAGAGATAGTTGTTTTTAGACTGACTGGAAAAAACATATTCTCTAAACTATTAAATATACTTATATTCTTAATCCTGATATAACTATTATGATCTGTATATATTAATTATCGTTTTGATTTATTAAAAGGTGAGATTCTGATATGGGTCAATATGCCTGGTAAATTGGATGATAATAATATATATTGGTGAAATAATAAGTTAGTTGATGGAATTCATGTCTCATTATACAAATTGATTGATATGTTTTCTTGAGAAACTTATAAGTTTTCATCGTGTCAAATCTTGCCAGTGGATTTATAAATCCGACACATGAAATAAGTTAAATAGTGCTCTAAAGGAAATTAATCATTAAGTTAAATTCGTCGGTAATTTAATTTATTGATTAGTATCTGAAATCTTAACATGGGGAATTACGAAATAGAGGAGTGTAATTACGAGTTTTTAGTGATTTGATTTGTAATTTATTATGGTAAGAATAATTCAAATTAATTATGTGGAATTATTTCCATAATAGGAAGCATCGGTAATTAATTATGTGATTCCTATAGTGCCCATATTTAACTAGAACTCACAATTATATTTCTATGCAAAAAAGATGAATAATATGAGTTTTTCTAGTCTTCTAGAAAAACTAGGTTTATTAATCCTTTTTGGATTAGGAAGAAATCTCTATATGTAGGGATTATTCTAACCTAGAAAGATGATGATTAGTATTCTATTCAATGCTTGTCCACCCGAGTATTGAGATAGTTCGGATGTGACTTCGGTTCACGGTAGAAGAACATAGCTATCTTGTAGATTCGCTTGAAGATCCATTTGACTTGGAATTTGCTTGAAGGTATATTTATGTGTTGTAGCATGATATTTATTTAACATAAACGGTATTGATTATTTATTATTCATGTAAGTAGTAAAAATTTTTAATATGCTTCCGCTGTGAATATATATTAATCCAACATAAGTATATTTAGAATACTGAATAATTTTAAGAATATAGAAAGCAAAAAACTTGATGTATACTTGTATTAATCGACTCTGAACTATATAGAAGACTATAGTTTAAATACACTATTTGTTAGAAGTGGGTAACAATAATCCTTTGCTTATACCAAATGTAGCATATTACTTTTTTTTTTTTGTGTGTGTCTAGTTATTCTCTAACAAAACTCAATTGACTTACCATTAATACATGTTATATTCAAGGTGTCTATTAATTTAGAATGATACTATGAACCATATGTATAAGTAAACAATTCGGGTAAATTGTCACAGTTTGATTCTCCTAAGATATATGTTTTTATTATGAACTCATTTACGGAGATACATATTACGTTTGAGACCCCAAGGAGACTAGGAGGTTGGGGTTAAATAACACGTGAGTTTAGGCTATTTGGAGTAATATGTCACATGAAAGATAATATAGATTAATTATATTACCAATTGAAAAATGATAATAGTAGAATTTCACTATATAAAAGTTATATCAATAATGTTTAAAAGTTTGAGACCTCTTTTTATTTTGACTTTAGATCACTAATGTGTTTGAACCATCCCTGATTCTAATGTGTACAATTATAATGATTTACTCTTTTAAGTTTATAAATAAAATCAGTCATTTTCGTTATTTACTTTGTGTTGTGATATTGAATTCATTCCAGTTTTCTCTTATTTTTTATTTGACAATTGTTTATTTCAAAACACTACGAAAATTTGTGTATCGAATATATTTTTTTTCATAACAAGGTTACAAATTTAGTAGCACAACAATGAATAAATCTCTTGTAAATCTACAGGACTATCACAATGAAATAAAATAAGCATCAAAATTGTTCAATTTCTACAGCAAATTCTGACCCATTTAACAGCTAGGCAATAACTCGAATTCATTTTCACGTTAGGCATAGGCTGATACATATGAAAGACACTGTTCATCCCACATCGAAAGAGAACTAATGTGTAGACAACGAAAAGTGTTACTATAAAAAACGAGGCTCTTCGACTTGAAAAATCATACCTTTCTCGGCCTTTTGGCTAAGATCAAGTGTAGTATCTGTTCTTATCAGTTTAATATCTGATATGTGAATCATTGATTCACACGATATTAACTCAATTTTTTAAGGGGGAGAATTCATTAAGGTAGCTTGCTACCTGGACTCTCAAGCGTCGCTCATGCGTTGCACTACTGCATGGGCCCGGCGCACCCCACCAATTCTAGTCCAAAATTAGTTCACCTTGGCCCATTACTATATTAGGCCCGTTAATACAGATTTGAGTAACTAATAATTTATGGGGAAGATAAAATTATATTTTAATTATTAATTATAGTTATAATTTGTTATTTAATTATTTATTATAGTTATAATTTATTATTTAATTATTTATTATAGTTATAATTTGTTATAATTGCCAAATACGGTGAATGACATAAACGAGATTTCTTAATGATGCCTTCACCCCGACCGAAGTCCCTTAGATATTGAACGGCATAAATGAGATTTCTCAATGATGCCTTCACCCGACCGGAGTCCCTTAGATATGATGCAAAACGGCGACTAGTATTATATATTCACATGGGTTGATTTCAAGTTTGTAAAATTAGTTGCATATATAATTCGTTAGAATATACAAATAATATGTATAATAATATTATTTAATAATATAATATTATACGATCCACCTCTCTTGCTCGTCTCTCTTCTAATCTCGCTTGCTTTTTATTTCATATGTCTAATAATGCAACTATCTAACAATATATATATATATATATATATATATATATATATATATATATATATATATATATGTATGTATGTATATTCAAATACATATGTACAATCCACCTCTCTCCCTTCTCGCTTGCTTTTTATTCAAATACATATGTTTAATATAATAATACCCGCCTTTTCCCTCCCTCTCCTAATTTGATGCATCTCTCCTAGTCTCGCTTGTCATATTATGCAGATACATATGTATAACATGGAATATCTTTAACCAATACACACATACAATTCACCTCTTCAACTTTTGTGCTCTCTCTCACCTCTCTCTTCCAGTCTCGCTCACTTCTCTCCTCCGTATAACATGTAACTACGAATTATAATGATTATAATTGGACTATTTTTAGTAGCCATGTGTGAAAGTTTTCCTTTTAATTATTCAAACTATGTTAACATGTTTGTGTTCTACGTAAATTATATAGAGTTAATATCTCACAATGTCACTAAACTTTGAAAATTTATCTAGCAAAATCATAAACTTTGTTTTACATCACTAAAATCACTAAACTTAGACCTTTCTATCAATAAAGATCACTCAATTCAATTTATTACCAAAAAAAGTATTGACATAGCAAAAATAAATTATATTTTTATACGAATCTCACAAATAAATAAAAATTAAAGAAATCTCATTAAAAACTTCCACTTCCTCTCACAATTTTTTTTTAAAAAAATTAACTAAAATGTATGTGCAAAACACAAATTCAAATTTCAAGATTTATTTATTAACAACTTTAAAAAAAATATTAATTTCAAGTTTAAAAAATCTAACGTTAGCAAATAGTGAAAATTACGGAGGAAAAGTAAGGTTTTTACCTATTATTTATAGCAAAAAACATCTAAAAATCGTTACACGCTGAAGAACTTAATTAATAAATACTTGTTCTATTTTTGACATTTATATATTGTTTTTCTTCCTGTTTTGGATCTAAATTGTTTTTTTTGCTATAGTACTTGTACCCTATTTTTTTAATTAAGGAGGCAAATTATTATGGTATTAGTATTACAGTAATACAAAAAGGGGAAATTATACGGTTAAGAAACTTATATTAGTTAATTATTTATTATAGCTAGAGTTTATTTTTATTATCACTCGCCACAAATTCTTGATTATAATTATGTTGCTTACCTTTCGGCTTGTATAAGCGTGTGTAGCTGTCCCTTTTCCATATATATAAATGATCCCTTCTGTTTCTCATAATCCTTTACCTTATTTTCACCTTAAATCCCTCAACACAAATTGATTTCCAAATTTAATAAATTCAATTTTTCGTTGTCAAATCACGCTCTCTGATTTTCATGGCAATATGCAGTTAAATTTCTTCCTTTTTTGTGGTTTCATACTTGTCCTTTTAATTTGTATTTGTATATGACTGCAATTTCATGTGGTTTTTTAAATTTATAATTAGATAAAATCAAATTTATGGATGAAGAATGATCCAAAATAGTTTTGAAAGATATTATAACAAATATATAAGTACAAATCAGGTGTGAATTATACATATACATATATTTAAGTAAAAATCAATTGTCACTACCCTTTTATACAATTATAGATGAAAATAGCTCATTGATAAAGATTATAATTTCATGTTATCAATCATACATATACAAAATATACAAATATATATTAGGCATTTTAATACTCATTTTATAGAATTGCAAATGTAAATAGCTTATACGGACTCTAATCCCACATAAACTACCATCATCAATCAATTATACATATGCAAATATTAATTCCATCAAAAATAAAACTGACATATACATATACAAAATATACAAATACAAACCACCTCGAAATAATCTGTTTATAGAATTATATACGAAAATAACTAATTTATACAATCACCAATTCCACATAAACTTCAGTCATGGATGAATTGAAGCAATCAATAATAATTCATACAATAACAAATATAAAACAATTTATACATTTACATAAGGAAATAAAGTCATACTGGTATGAAAGTCTAAAGAGATACTATTGCATGAATTAAAGGATTGTTTACCTTTTCCCAATTGAAATTACCGTTATTATCTTTTTAAAAGTTTAAATTTTCGTTTCATATAAAAATTATATTGAATTATACAAATTCACTTATCCATAATCATTAAAACTGTAGCTACAGCCTGTAAATATGTAAACTTTAGCTAAAAAATCTAATTAAATTTATTCTTGTGGCTATATGTGAAATTTTCCCATATAAAAATATGTTTCATTAAGAAAAGAAATTCATTTATTTATTAAATCAAGAAGTAAATTATTCAACAATATCATAATTTTTTTTTGTTTTCATAATTTAGTTTGTGCCGATTTAATGAGTTCTTTGATTTTATTTATTTGTGGATCTAGGTTATATGATATAAAAATATACGAGTAATTTATTTTGCTATGTCAATACTTTTTTAATAATAAATTTGATTAAGTGATTTTATTGGTAGAAATGTCCAAATTTAGTGATTTTAATGATACAAAACAAAGTTTAATGACTTTATTAGATAAATTGTCAAAATTGATTGAGTGACCTTTTGAGACATTAACTCAAATTATATATTTATTCGTTTTAAATTTACATGAGAAGCTATAATTTACTCGTCTATAAGATAAATGCACTTAAATAAAATTATACAAATTTTCTCATTGGAGGGTTGCTAATTGCCAAGTTAAATTGGTATATTCAATTTCTAGACCACTCTACTAGTTGGATGAATCGGTTATGTTTTTCTTAGAAGGTTTAATTACTAAATAATAGTTTTATGTGAAAAATGAAGTTGAGATTCTTAATTTTAGGAGTACTACAACTTACTTTAATTCGATTAAGTTGAAGTTAAGTTGAGTTAATGATGATGTTATAAATTTGGCAAGATACCGTTATTTTTCGAGCAAATTTTAGAATTTTAATTTATATTTCATCTCATTTTATGTATGACATTTTATTTTTAGTTTATTTTAAAAATAACGTCCCTTTAATATAGTTATCAATAATTTAACTTTTAAAATTCAGTTATTTTTAATAAAATAATTTACGGTTCGATTAATATTTAAAAATTGTTTACATCTTTAATTTATAAGAAAAACTTTATTTTTTTAAAATAATAATTATATCAAGTTAAATAATGTTATATAAAATGAAACAAAGTAAATATGATACTTTTTCATTTCAAAAATTCACTTCTGTGATTTTAATATGAATAAAGGAAGATCGTGTAATCATATACTCATATATGAAATCATACTTCTCAAATCAGTGAAAATATTTTGTTTATGTATAATTTTTCTTTTTAAATAAAGAAATTCACTTTTGTAAATTTATCGAGGTAAATAAGTTAAATTTCACTTCGATGGAAATTATTCATGAGAAATATTTATGTGCAATAAGCTAAATGAGTAAAATGTTAAATTATTTGCCAAACAATTTCAAAACTTAAAAAAACATACACCAAGTTAGTTTTTGTTACTATCGTATAAAGACTTAAAAAAATAAAAAAATAAAAAAATTCTTCAAAATGTTTTTAGGAAAAAGAATCTGAAAAATATTTTAATTTTGATTGGAATTGTTATTACGATATCACTTATCGAAGATTCTTTTCTCTGTACTTTTTAAAAATATATTTTTAAAGATATAAATACGCTCACATGGACATGTTATTATTTAAAATTATGCAATATATATAATGACCATGTAGATATATATATATCTATTTTTAAAATATACTATTAAATAATACAAAAATAAAATATCCTCTTAAAATTTAATATTATAATATAATTTCAATTAAAATTTAAATATATTTCAGATTTTTTCACTATTTTTTTTTTCAATAGAATTTGTATAGAATGTCGATCGGTGTGAGTTGAATTTGGTCAAAGAATTTCATCCTCGCCGTTTAAGTGTCTAAAATTTTCATTAAATATAAACTTATCAAAAGTAGTGTATGCTTATCCTGGTGAAATGTCCGTCAATATTTTAATTAATTACTAATGTGAGCAGTTGCACCTCAAAAATTGTGATGAGTATTTACAAAATTATTATATTTATTATGTATGCATACATAAAGTGCTTGTCTTGTTATTCATGTAAAATAACATATCAATTCTCCCACTAAATAATATTAATGTTATTTGATACCGCAAATAAGATGTTATTCGATTATTTGTTCCGCTACCAAAATACTCTTAATTTTAAAAATGGAGTTTATGCGATAATTTTTTAAAACTTATTTCATGCTGTTAATAAAAAGATCTTTCTAAAGTTTAATGTATAATAACCATCGTAGGCGTGATAAAATAAATTTAAATTCAATTAGTTCATTTGATTTTGATATTTTTATAGTTGATAGAACATATTTTAATTTAAAATGATCCATCAATTAGATTAAAACAGTATAACTCATTGGATCAAAATATAACCCAATCCAAACAAATAAAATTATCATTTCCCCCAGTAAATACGTCGTTAAAATTATTTTAAATGTTCAATACACATAATGATATATTAATTACTAGCGTCTTTATCAATAAATCAAATAAGTAAATTTTAATATATTTGTGATTACTTAGCTAGTATATTTGTGATTACTTATAAAAATATTTTTCTCATCACTTTCAATTATATACTCTTATTTCTGCAAATAAATAAATAAATATAATGTAGTAAATCATACGAAACTTGAATTATGTGAGATCCATCCCCATGTACCAAACTTTGAATAACTTTGTGCCAATTTCAAAGTTGGTAGAGTTGGTAATCTATAAAGAAGAAAAACTTGTTTTGTGCCAATTTCAAAGTTTGGTAGAGTTGGTAAGCTACAAGAAGAAAAACAAGTTTTGTGCCAATTTCAAAGTTTGGTAGAGTAGGTGAGCTATGAAGAAGAAAAAGTTGTTTTTTCTTCTATAGCATATTTGGAGGGTAGTGTATTTGTTCTCTATAAAAGGGAGGAGAATTCTTCATTCTAAGTACACCAAAAAAGAATTACAAAGGAGAGAAAGAAGAGTGAGGCATCACAGAAGAAAATAATCTGTGAGGAAAAATAGAGAGTGTGAGCGATATTGTAGTGAGGTGGAAAAATCAAAAGAGTGTTATTTCTTTTGAATGTGTAGTGGTCTTTGGAGTTTTACTCAGACATACAAGTGTAAAATCCTTACTATAGTGATATTCGTTGCTCCTCTCGGGTCGTGGTTTTTCCCTTATTTAGAAGGGTTTCCACGTAAAATCTTGGTGTCATTATTTCTCTTTTATTCTCGTTGATTAACCGCATTGTTGTGTTCCGCATTTATTGCCTTTATTACCGCAAATATTATTTCTGTTACGGATTTATTCCCAACAATTGGTATCAGAGCACAGGTTCTGCTCATTTACAGAAATATTTTTTGCAGCTCATTGTACTATACTCAATAAAAAAAAATGTCTGGAGTAAAGTACGAGGTAGCGAAATTCAACGGTGATAGCGGTTTCTCAATGTGGCAGAGAAGGATGAAAGACTTGCTCATCCAACAGGGTTTGCATAAGGCACTAGGCGGCAAATCCAAAAAGCCCGAATCCATGAAACTTGAGGATTGGGAAGAATTGGATGAAAAGGCTGCTAGTGCAATCAGATTGCACTTAACAGATGATGTAGTTAATAACATCGTCGATGAAGAGAGTGCATGTGGCATTTGGACAAAGTTAGAAAATCTATACATGTCCAAAACGCTGACAAATAAATTGTACCTAAAGAAACAGTTATATGCACTACATATGGATGAAGGTACAAATTTTTTGTCTCATTTAAATGTACTTAATGGACTAATCACGCAGCTAGCAAACCTCGGAGTAAAGATCGAGGATGAAGATAAAGCCATAGTGCTCCTAAACTCGTTGCCATCTTCCTACGATACTTTATCAACAACCATTTTACATGGTAAGGACTCTATTGAGTTGAAGGATGTCACATCAGCCCTTTTGCTTAATGAGAAGATGAGAAAAAGGCCTGAAAATCACGGACAGGCTCTCATCACGGAAAGTAGAGGCAGAAGTTACCAAAGGAGCTCAAGTAACTATGGTAGATCCGGAGTTCGTGGAAAGTCCAAAGTCCGATCAAAATCAAAGGCCAGAAATTGCTACAATTGCGATCAACCAGGACACTTCAAAAGAGATTGTCCAAATCGAAAAAGGGGCAAAGAAGAAAGCAGCGGCCAGAAGAATGATGACAACACAGCTGCCATGGTGCAAAATAATGACGATGTTGTTCTCCTCATAAATGAGGAAGAAGAATGCATGCACTTGGCAGGTATAGAGTCGGAATGGGTGGTCGACACAGCAGCATCTTATCATGCCACACCGGTAAGAGATCTTTTTTGCAGATATGTAGCCGGTGATTATGGCAATGTGAAAATGGGTAACACAAGTTACTCAAAGATTGCGGGGATCGGAGACATTTGCTTAAAAACAAATGTTGGATGCACATTAGTGTTGAAAGATGTGCGCCACGTACCTGATTTGCGGATGAACTTGATCTCGGGAATTGCTTTGGACCAAGATGGATATGAGAACTACTTTGCAAATAAAAAATGGAGACTCACCAAAGGGGCATTGGTGATTGCAAAAGGAGTTGCTCGTGGCACGTTATACAGGACAAATGCAGAAATATGCCAAGGTGAATTAAATACGGCTCACGAAGAAAATTCTGCAGATTTATGGCATAAAAGAATGGGTCATATGAGCGAGAAAGGATTGCAAATTCTTTCCAAAAAGTCACTCATCTCTTTTCCCAAAGGTACAACGATAAAACCCTGTAACTACTGCTTATTTGGTAAACAACATAGAGTCTCATTTAAGACATCATCTGAAAGAAAGTCGAATATACTTGATTTGGTATATTCTGATGTTTGTGGTCCAATGGAGATAGAATCGATAGGAGGTAATAAATACTTTGTTACCTTTATTGATGACGCTTCTCGAAAATTGTGGGTTATATCTTGAGATCCAAAGATCAGGTGTTTCAAGTATTTCAAAAGTTTCATGCTCTGATAGAAAGAGAGACAGGTCGAAAGCTAAAACGTCTCCGAACCGACAATGGAGGTGAGTACACTTCAAGAGAATTTGAAGAGTACTGTTCAAACCATGGAATCAGACATGAAAAGACAGTTCCTGGAACCCCACAACACAATGGTGTAGCTGAGAGAATGAATCGCACCATTGTTGAGAAGGTGAGAAGCATGCTCAGAACGGCTAAATTACCCAAGACATTCTGGGGTGAAGCAGTTCGGACAGCATGTTATCTTATCAATCGTAGTCCATCAGTTCCGTTGGAGTTTGACATTCCGGAGAGAGTTTGGACCAACAAAGAGATGTCTTACTCGCACCTAAAGGTGTTCGGTTGCAAAGCTTTTGCACATGTACCGAAGGAGCAAAGAACCAAGCTAGATGATAAATCAGTTCCTTGCATATTCATCGGATATGGAGATGAAGAGTTCGGGTACAGACTATGGGATCTTGTGAAGAAGAAGGTCATCAGAAGTAGAGATGTAATCTTTCGAGAAAGTGAAGTTGGAACTGCTGATGATCTATCCGAGAAGGCCAAGAAAAAGAATGGTATAGTCCCTAATCTTGTTACCATTCCTTCTTCTTCTAACCATCCCATAAGTGCAGAAAGTATGATTGATGAAGTTGCTGAGCATGAAGAGCAACCCGATGAGATTGTTGAGCAGGGGGAGCAACTTGGTGATAATACCGAGCAAATGGAGTACCCAGAAGAAGAACAATCTCAACCTCTGAGGAGATTAGAAAGACAAAGGGTAGAATCAACCAAATACCCTTCCTCAGAGTATGTCCTTATCAATGATGAAGGTGAGCCAGAAAGTCTTAAGGAGGTGTTGTCTCATACAGAAAAGAGCCAATGGATGAAAGCCATGCACGAAGAGATGGGATCTCTACAGAAAAATGGCACATACCAGCTAGTTGAACTTCCAAAAGGAAAAAGACCACTTAAGTGCAAGTGGGTCTTTAAACTCAAAAAAGATGGAAATGGCAAGTTGGTGAGGTACAAAGCTCGATTGGTTGTAAAAGGCTTCGAACAAAAGAAAGGTATTGATTTTGATGAAATTTTTTCACCTGTTGTCAAAATGACTTCTATTCGAACTATTTTGAGCATAGCAGCTAGTCTAGATCTTGAAGTGGAGCAATTGGACGTGAAAACTGCATTTCTTCACGGAGATTTGGAAGAAGAGATTTATATGGAGCAACCAGAGGGATTTGAAGTATCTGGAAAGAAACACATGGTGTGCAAATTGAATAAGAGTCTTTATGGGTTGAAACAAGCCCCAAGGCAATGGTACAAAAAGTTTGACTCTTTCATGAAAAGTCAAACGTACACAAAGACCTATTCTGATCCATGTGTATACTTCAAAAGATTTTCTGACAACAATTTTATTATTTTGTTGTTATATGTGGATGACATGTTAATTGTAGGACAAGACAAAGAGCTGATTGCAAAGTTGAAGAAAGATTTGTCCAAGTCATTTGACATGAAAGACTTGGGCCCAACACAACAAATTCTAGGGATGAAGATTGTTCGAGAACGAACAAAAAGAAAGTTGTGGCTATCTCAAGAGAAGTACATTGAACGTGTACTAGAACGCTTCAACATGAAGAGTGCTAAACCTGTTAGCACGCCTCTTGCGAGTCATCTGAAGTTGAGCAAACAGATGTGTCCTACAACAAAAGAGGAGAAAGAGGGAATGGCTAAAGTTCCTTATTCTTCAGCAGTGGGGAGTTTGATGTATGCGATGGTGTGTACAAGACCTGATATTGCTCATGCAGTTGGTGTTGTTAGCAGATTCCTTGAAAATCCTGGAAAAGAACATTGGGAGGCAGTTAAGTGGATACTCAGGTACCTAAGAGGTACCACAAGAGATTGCTTGTGTTTTAAAGGATCTGATCCAATCTTGAAAGGCTATACTGATGCTGATATGGCAGGTGACCTCGATAATAGAAAATCCACTACTGGATATTTGTTTACATTTTCAGGGGGAGCTATATCATGGCAGTCAAAGTTGCAGAAGTGTGTCGCACTCTCTACAACTGAGGTAGAATATATTGCAGCTACTGAAGCTGGCAAAGAGATGGTATGGCTGAAACGATTTCTTCAAGAACTTGGATTGCATCAGAAGGAGTATGTCGTCTATTGTGACAGTCAGAGTGCAATAGACTTGAGCAAGAACACCATGTATCATGCAAGGACAAAGCATATCGACGTGAGATATCACTGGATTCGTGAAAAGATAGAGGACGGATCTATGCAGGTCATGAAGATCTCTACCACTGAAAACCCTTCAGATATGCTGACCAAGGTGGTATCAAAAGACAAGTTTGAGCTATGCAAAGAACTTGTCGGCATGTACTCAAGCTAGAAACCTGGAGCTACCTCCTTCAGGTGCATGGGTCTGGAGGGGGAGATTGTGAGATCCATCCCCATGTACCAAACTTTGAATAACTTTGTGCCAATTTCAAAGTTTGGTAGAGTTGGTAATCTATAAAGAAGAAAAACTTGTTTTGTGCCAATTTCAAAGTTTGGTAGAGTTGGTAAGCTACAAAGAAGAAAAACAAGTTTTGTGCCAATTTCAAAGTTTGGTAGAGTAGGTGAGCTATGAAGAAGAAAAAGTTGTTTTTTCTTCTATAGCATATTTGGAGGGTAGTGTATTTGTTCTCTATAAAAGGGAGGAGAATTCTTCATTCTAAGTACACCAAAAAAGAATTACAAAGGAGAGAAAGAAGAGTGAGGCATCACAGAAGAAAATAATCTGTGAGGAAAAATAGAGAGTGTGAGCGATATTGTAGTGAGGTGGAAAAATCAAAAGAGTGTTATTTCTTTTGAATGTGTAGTGGTCTTTGGAGTTTTACTCAGACATACAAGTGTAAAATCCTTACTATAGTGATATTCGTTGCTCCTCTCGGGTCGTGGTTTTTCCCTTATTTAGAAGGGTTTCCACGTAAAATCTTGGTGTCATTATTTCTCTTTTTTCTCGTTGATTAACCGCATTGTTGTGTTCCGCATTTGTTGCCTTTATTACCGCAAATATTATTTCTGTTACGGATTTATTCCCAACAAATTAACAGTATAGATAAGGAAATCAATTTGTATGTTTTTTGGTTTTCCCACTGATTCGGTAAGTTCAACTAAATTTAGATTCGCATCAGAAAGTCTCAAATTAGGGGTAAAGTGCTCCCTAACAAATAAAACTCTATACCTCAAGGGACCCGAATTCGAGTTTTCTGGTTAAAAATAAAAAAATACTTACCACTCTACCACGATCCTTGTTGTAAATCAATTTATATTTACACAAGTACTCTAGGTTAGAACAGATATGTCCTTTCACCCTTTTTCTCATAATCCATATGTGCAAATTTAGAGCCACAAACCTGCAAATATCGAAATTTATGATACATTACCAGATGAGTCAGGATTCACGGAGAAATGTTATACAAAATGAATTTTTTCATCGTAACGTAACCATAAACCTATTAATCAATCAAGTTAATTAAAGTTGAACATTGAAAAACTTTGGGCTTATCCATAATCTCAAACCCAACTTGAGCCCAAATGCAAGAACACATTTTAAAGCCCAAAATATAGGGCAAGAATTTGAAAAAACTGAAGCCCTTTTGCTAAATCAAATTAATTTTGAAAATAAAATATGATATATCGTGTTATTAGTGGAGTAAATACAAAACTGGGTCACGTTACAGATAATAGTATAGTTAATATTCATTTTATAATTTTCTCTTAAAGTTAATACATTTTCACTACTCTCTTCAAAAATTGTTTGTGTGTTCTTCTCCGACGTTAGAGAGAGAAAGGAGAAAAGGCGAAAATCATAGAGAATAACAATTATTTTTTTTTGATCCAAACGTTTGAACTGTTTTTCTCTTCAACCACTGGTTAGATCTGCTGTGAATTTCTTCAGAAAATCTGAGGAGGAAAAATAATTCAAAGGTGAGTTTTTCTAGTTTCTAGATAATGAGATGAGTAAATTTTTTTTTTTTTTTTTCGGTGTTGAATTTTGAACTGTTATGGACTAGCTTTTGTTACTGTTTATTTTTGCAGAAGCAATGAAGAGATTAAGGGAGGATGGATATGCTAATCCTCAATTTAAGCGGCCATTTGGTTCATCGAAGGGAGAATCGTAAGCTCTTCTCGTTTTGTGTTTCTGGAGTTTTATAGGTTTAAATCAGGTCGTTTTGGTGTTGGAAAGTTCTCTGTTATGATTCTTTTTAAGCTTTGAATTTGCTGATCTTTTTTGCTACTTTTTTGAGTAAATTAGAGTCTTTTAGTTTCTATGCGGTTGATGATAGCTAATATTTCTGTGATCAGAAGTTGATAGATGTAGCCTTCCGCCATACCTAAAAATTTGCGTTTAGGTCATATCCTTGTTTACTTCTAACCCTCGGAGAATTTCTAGGGGATGTTTAAATTAAAGTTTTGATCTTTATGCATGCTGCTTTTAGTTTGGTGGATTTAATTTGGTATCTTTCTTTTAAACTGTTTCAAGTATTAACGACTGTTTCATCAACAATCCAATTAAGGAGACTGGTTTAATTTCCCAGAAATGGAACTATGGGTTGCTAAGAGAGGGACTGGTTAGGGGAAAGGGCCTTCTAAGGATTCAAATCATCAAGGGACCGAAGTGGAATAAGGCTACTGTTGGCTCCTGGACTGGGGTCGGGTGGATTTACCATATCAAACTAGAAACAAAGCATTATTTATTTGGTTTTGTTTTTTTGAGCTGTTGACAATCTTAAGCGAAGAATCTAAAACTATGACTTTTGGGTCCAAATTAATCAAGGTGTTAAGAAGGGATGATAACTATACTTAATCCCAGTTAAAGTATATGATGGGAGGAAAATCGTCAATATTACATGGTTTACAGCAAAAAAATTGGTGGCTTTTGGTGGTTTGATTCTTTGTATATTTTTACTTTTTCTCCCAACGCAGGTACGGCCAATCACAGCTTCCTGGAAGTGGTGCTGGTGGTGGAGGCAGTGGTGGTGGCGGCACCGGTGGAGGGGGTACTGGTGCTACTGGTGCCAGTGCTAGTACCCAAAAGTTGACAACTAATGATGCATTGTCTTACTTGAAGGAAGTTAAGGACATGTTTCAAGACCAAAGGGAGAAATATGACTTGTTCCTTGATGTTATGAAAGACTTTAAGGCTCAAAGGTTTGCTGTCTGCCCTTCCGTCTCTCATTTTCTTTTTCATAAAACAAACAAAAAAGAAGGTAATCTTCAAATCCGATTATTCATGGGGTACTTTTGCATAATGATTTTGATTTTCCCTCACAGAATTGACACTACGGGTGTCATAGCAAGAGTTAAAGACTTGTTTAAAGGGCATCCAAATTTGATCCTTGGCTTCAATACTTTCTTACCAAAGGGCTATGAAATAACCCTCACTGATGAAGAACAGGCTCCTCCAAAGAAAACAGTTGAGTTTGAAGAAGCTATCAGCTTTGTGAACAAAATAAAGGTAATAGTGTTGGTGTTTTTAATTGTAGGATAATAATTTCAGTTCATTTGCTAGGAAATTCGCTAATAATATGTGAGGTTCTGATTCCTGCAGAAACGTTTCCAAAATGATGATCATGTGTACAAGTCTTTTCTGGACATATTGAACATGTATAGGAAGGAACACAAGGGCATCACTGAGGTGTACAAGGAGGTACTACACTTCATATTTGGTGCATAAATCTGAAAGAATCTTTTTATATTTTAAATGTATTCGCTACTCTGTATATGAGTAGGTTGCAGCCCTTTTTGAAGACCATGCGGATTTGCTGGATGAGTTCACGAGATTCCTGCCAGATAATTCAGGTACTGCATCAGCAACACAAACATTATTTGGCCGCCCTTCTTTCCAGCGTTATGATGAGAGGAGCTCTTCTATTCCATTGCTTCGGCAATCAAACATGGACAAGGTATTCTATAATTTATCTTGTTATCTAATTCTAGTTGTTCCACTGCCATATTGATGAGTCTGCGATTTATTTGTTCTAGCAACGTTTCCGTCGGGATAGAATTATCAATCCTCATGCAGAACGTGATCTTAGTGTTGATCCCCCTGAGATGGAGGATGATAAAACAATGATGAAGTTGCATAAAGAACAAAAGAGGCGCGCTGAAAAAGAGAACAGGGACCGTAGAGGTCGCGATCAGGATTACAGAGAACCTGATAATGAGAATAATGGAGATTTAAGCATGCACCGAAGTACTGATAAAAGGAAATCTGCTCGGAGGGTTGAAGAGTTTGGAGGCACTTACGATGATAAAGATGGTGTGAAAAGTGAGTGCATGACTAGCATTCTGATCGTTACTATATGAGGATGCTAATGCTTTTGTATATGATTCGTTCTCTAGCATTTTCTGCCTTGCTTTCTTTAGGTTTATGACCCTTCAGTATAGTCTGTTTTGCTGAATGATTTTCATTTACCTTAGGTTTCTATTTGAGTTTTGAAGTTCTGATTTTTGTTAGTTCATTTTTAATCACAAAAGCTCCATCTTATGCTGAAAGTTCAAAAGGGTGATCCTTCAAAAAAAGAATTTGTGTCATTTTTGCTTGCTCCTTTGTTCTGGTGGAGTGTGTTCCTAACCTGTGAGTTTCACTTTGTTGTTTCATTTTGGAGTTCTTAATATAATTTTTATATACTGCATAGTGTCATTAGATTTGATGATTGACCTTGAATTATGATTTGCTGTGATCATGCCAGATATGTATAGCCAAGAGTTCACTTTCTGTGAAAGAGTAAAGGAGAGACTGCACAGTCCAACTGATTACCAGGCATTCCTAAAGTGCCTCCATATTTATAGTACTGAAATAATTACAAGAAAGGAGTTACAAAGTTTGGTATGTCTATCTTGTACTTTTTACTCCTTTATTGCAGTGATCTTTCTTTGTTTTATCTAACAGATAGGAGACATTCCAAAATATAATATATCATATAATGGACATTGATTAGGCACAAGCCATGCTAGAAATACAAATTGGTTCTGAGTTATCCATCCAGTTGTGATAAATTTATACTCGCCTTGTGGTGGAAAACTAGCTGAATGACACTACAATATTTGGAATCAATTTACTAAATGATTTGCATTTAAGCATCACAATTTGTAAGAAACGGTTATTTCAGGTTGCTGATTTACTTGGAAAATATCCTGATCTTATGGAGGGATTCAACGAATTTTTGGAGCGATGTGAACGAATTGGTAATTCTGGTATTTTAAGTTTGTATAGTTTCAATGTTACATCTGTAGGACTCTGAATATACCTACTTTGCAGATGGATTTCTTGCAGGTGTTATGAGCAAAAGTAAGTAGCACAACACCTGAAACTTAACCACCAAAAAAAAGCAAAAGAAAGCAGAAAAAGAGCAGAGAGAGAAAGCAAAAATCACTTGTTTGTCTTGTTGGGTGCCTGTTGTTTACCACTATAGTCTGATGAAGTCTTATGTTAATAACAGAATCTTTGTGGAATGAAGGGCATACATCTAAGTCGGTGAAGGAGGAGGAGAAAGACAAAGAACAGAAGCGTGAAATTGATGGAGGTAAGGAAAAGGACCGGTACAAGGAGAAATACTGGGGAAAATCCATTCAGGAGCTTGACCTTTCAAACTGTCAGAGCTGCACTCCCAGTTATCGACTTCTTCCTGAAGACGTAAGAAATTGCTCTATCTGTGTTTATGAATAGATCTTATGTGGAGGAATCTCTATCCATTCTGAACTATATATTAACTTGAACTTGTTAAATCTGTGTTCTGCAGTATCCGATACCTACAGCTAGCCAAAGGTCAGAGCTCGGCGCTCAAGTGTTGAATGATCACTGGGTATCTGTGACTTCAGGAAGTGAGGACTACTCATTCAAGCACATGCGTAGAAACCAGTATGAAGAGAGTCTGTTTCGATGTGAAGATGATAGGTAGGTTTCTTAACAAGTGTTATTGGGTTTAAGCCTAACCCATTGCAAACCAAAGAAAGTGAGAAAAGAAAAAGAAAGTGAAAGAGAGAAACCTGGGTATGATGAATATTACAAAACAAAATAGATCTGAAGTAAACAATCAGTTTAGAAGAGTGCAGAAAACCTGGCCTTCCTATTACTTCTACGAGCTCATCTCTCATTTGTGAGCTGCAATTATCATGACAAATAATAACTACCAAATGTATATGGTTCTTGTAATAGCTTATTGACTCATAAAACTTCTGTTTATATTCTCTTAAGGCTTGCTTAGTGATTTTCCTCTGTATTTCATAATGATGGTTATTCCGTTGACATCAGGTTTGAGCTAGACATGTTATTGGAGTCGGTGAGTTCAGCCGCTAAGCGTGCAGAAGAGTTATTGAATTCTCTTAATGACAATTCAGTTGGTGCGGATGGCCCAATCCGCATTGAAGACCACTTCACAGGTTTGGCATTTCTGATATCACCAAGATGCTTCTCTTTTTCTTTTTCAGTCCATTAACATAAAAGATATGTAGATCTGTAGCTTGCTGATACATGAAGTTCTACTTTATGCAGCATTGAATTTAAGGTGCATTGAGCGGATATATGGTGACCATGGTCTGGATGTGGTGGACATTTTGCGGAAAAACCTTCCTGTTACGCTGCCTGTTGTATTAACCCGCTTGAAGCAGAAACAGGAGGAGTGGACAAAGTGTCGCTCAGACTTCAACAAAGTGTGGGCTGAAATTTATTCTAAGAACCATTACAAGTCACTTGACCACCGAAGTTTCTATTTCAAGCAACAAGATTCGAAGAACCTTAGCACCAAATGTGAGTTGCGGTGTTCAGTTTGTATTTGATGATCATGGTTTTCACTGTGGATTTTCTCACAGTTATTT